>CANYBF010484655.1:0-32234 GCA_948192965.1 Dalechampia spathulata
TCAAGCTACTTCTAGTATAAGCCGATGATCCCGTCTTAACGAGTCTCTAACTTCTACTCCTCGTTCTCGTACGTTCGGGAGGCTTAGATACGCTAGGTGGAATATTTGATAGGGTTTAGGAAGGGTTTTGGCTGAAGAAAAGGAAAAGAAATTAAGGAAAATCGTTCTGTCTTAACCCTTAAAAAGTCAAATTAACGTCGCGTACGATCGAACGGATATTGGTACACCCGTACTGACCTAAAACTTCTGATGCATACAATTCCTGCGAGTAACGGTACGCCCGTACCCTATTTGGTACACCCGTACGTACTCGATTTTACTGACAAACCCAAATTCCTGCGAGTTCATGTTCGGCCGTACCACCCTTTGGTACACCCGTACGCCCTCCAGGACCTAAAATCCTTGTAGTTCCCCTATCTCGTATGACCGTACGACCAAGCCGTACGCCCGTACCACTCCTAAAATCCAACCTATGCCTTTTGGTAAGCCTAAACTCCTCCGTAACTATCACAAACTCCCTCGCTAACCCTAACCACACTTCCAAAGCATACCAAATCAGATCTATATGCCGTCCCTCATCCAACCGGGAAGACACGCTCCTCAATGAGGCGACGACACACAGGTCAAGCCAATAGATACATACCTAGCAATTTCTCCCCAACACATATACTCACAAGCATAAAACCATCATTATACATTCATACATATCACATATACATAAGGCAATCCTACCATTCATCTACACATACACGCATATAAATGCATAACTCCTAGGGTCTCTAATGCGGGTGTAACATGAGATAATACTATTAGTGGGTAGGTATGAAAACAGAAATATCAGATTTTATTGCTAAGTGCTTGGTATGCCAACGCATCAAAGCAGAATACCAAGTACCAGTGGCATTACAGCTTCCAGAGTGGAAATGGGACCGTATCACTATGGATTTTATCACAGGGTTACCGATGATGCAAGCGAGACATGATGCAATATGGGTAATAGTGGACAGATTGACGAAGACAGCTCATTTCTTACCTATACACATGGATTACAATTTAGAGAGGTTGGCTAGCTTGTACATAGATGAGATTGTATGGTTGCATGGGGTTCCATCTTTTATTATGTCAGACCGAGATCCTTGATTCATGTCACATTTTTGGGGTACATTTCAACAAGTGTTGGGTACTAGAGTCTAGTTTAGTACTGTGTTCCATCCCCAAACCAACGGACAATCAGAGAGAGTGATACAAATTCTTGAGGACATGTTGAGAGTGTGTGTGATGGAATGGGAAGGTAGTTGGGATCGGTATATACCTTTGATTGAGTTTGCCTATAACAACAGTTATCATACCAGTATACAGATGGCGCCATATGAAGCACTGTATGGATGACGATGTCGGACACCGTTACACTGGGATGCGGTAGGTGAACAAAGGTTAATTGGTCCTGAGTTAGTGCAACAGGCAGAGGAACAGGTACACTTGATTAAAAGCCGACTGAAAGCTACTTTGGATAGAAGTAAATCATATGTGGACCTGAAAAGATGGGATATAGAGTATAAGGTTGGAGAGAAGGTATTCCTTAAGGTGTCTTCATGGAAAAAGATTATGCAATTTGGTTTGAAGGGTAAACTAAGCCCGAGATTTATTGGTCCGTATAAAGTTCTTGAACGGATTGGACCATCAGCTTACCATTTAGCTTTACCACTTGAATTGGCTCAGATTCATAATGTCTTTCATGTATCAATGTTGAGAAGATACAGATCAGATCCTTCGTATATTATTCCAGTTAAGATGATAGAAATACAACCAGATTTGACTTACAGTGAAGAACCAGTGCAGATACTAGCTCGAGAGACGAAATAGCTACGAAACAAACAGATACCATTGGTGAAAGTCTTATGGAATCATCATACCGAGCAGGATGTAACTTGGGAACGAGAAGCTACCATGAAAGAGCAGTATCCCCACCTCTTTGCTAGTAAGTTTAGTAGGAATTTTGAGGACAAAATTTCTTTTAGGAGGAGAGAGTTGTTACACCCGCAGTAGAGACCCTATGAGTCTTGTACACTTGTGTGTATGTGTAGATGATTGGTAGGATTGAGTTAGTCCTCGATATGTGGATGAGGATGTATTGAGGGTTTTGTATGGATTTTTATGTATGTATCTACTTGTTCTGCTTGTGTTATCATCGCCTTATTGAGAACGTGCCTTCTCGGTTGGATGAAGGACGACTATCCTATGTGTTTAGGTGTATATATATTGGAAGTGTTGTAAGTGTAGCTTAAAACTGATACAGGTACCTTATAGAGTAGACATAGGTTGAATTTGGGGTAGTGGTACAGACGTACGGGATTACCGTACGAGCATACCAAACAGGGGAGGTACAGGGTTTTTGGTTCCTGAAGTCTGTACGGGCGTACCGAAGGGCGGTACTGCCAAACGCAAACTCTCAAGAATTTGGGTTTGTCAGGGAATTGGTCGACATACGGGCGTACTAAAATTGGTACGGGCATACCGTCCCTCGTAGGAAAAGGTGTGCATCAGAAGCTTTAGTTCGTTACGGGTGTACGAATTGTGGTACGGCCGTACGTGACTTAAGTTTGACATTTTAAGGGTTATAACTTAACATTTCTCTTTAATTCCTATCCCTTTTCTTATGCCAAAACCTTCCTAAACCCTGTCAAACATTTCGGTTAGAGTTCCTAAGCATCTAAAAGGTATGGAAACAAGAGATTGAAGTTAGAGACTCGTAGAGACAAGATTACAGGACTACACTAGGAGTAGCTTGATTGGCAGGTTTGTGCTAGCTTTGTATTTCATGACTATGTCTTGGTTTATTCTTCACCTTGAGACTTAAGGAAAGTTTAGGCACGATGTTTATGATCTACATGTTATTGTTCTATCGTAATATATTGATGTTTGCATTTAGTATACATGGATTTGATGTTTCCCTTGTAATTTGAATGGGATGAATGTGAAGTCTCTTATGCTATGGAGCTTATTTACTCGTATGTATCCATAACATGCATAATGACGATGGATGAAGGTGAAGGAGAGAAAAGTAAATGAGGGATGAGGGCAAAGCTCAGCTCTGGGCATACTGGGTCAAATAATGATGATGGGATTCCTTTAAGGAATCATTAGATAAGTAACCTCCCGAGAAGGGAGATGAGTCCCGAGACCTATAGTAGGATAAGGGTGTTAAGCACCCTCCTATTTATATGTCCTCCTTTGGGAGATGAGTACCGATACCTACAGGGACCCAGTATGTGCAAAAGGACTGTGCACAAATTCAGGAAAATCAAAGTGAATGAGAGATTAGGAGGAGAAGGAAAACATGCATACTTGCATTCTTAATGTACGATGATTGGATGCATATTCTGTTATTACCGTTGGGTTATCTCTTGTATGATGTTGATACGTGATGAATGTATTGACTATATTTCGTTTATGCTTGATTCCTGTTTACTAGCACCACTGAGTTTATCTCAGCGTTTGTCATTTGATGAACGTAGGTTTAGAGCCCTCGGGTGAGCGAGCAGAGAAGGAGTAAAGGTCATCGGCAAAGATAAGTAGATCTCAAAGTGGTACGGGGCTCCTAGCACACTCCAATCCTTTTTATTATGTAGTTTAGTGAGGTAGTAGATGTATAGCTTTTGGTGGTTATTGTATGCACTCACACATATGTATGAAACCTTATGAAGTTATATATATATTTTGAATCCCAGAACTTCTGGTTTTATGCATTGTTTGTATGCAAGCCAGGCTATCCAGGTTATCCATAGCCACATCATGTTATTTGCATTATACCACCAATAAGCTTGGAGATGTTTCCCCATATGACGTTTTCACGATGCATCCTTTATGGTATAGGCAACGGTCTTCTCTCTCGGGGGCCGCTGTCTGTGCTACGGGAGCATGTCATCCTGGGTATGAGCCGGGTGTGACATTTCATTGACTTATTTAACTATGCACATTTCTATACTGGGCCTTTCATTTCATTTCATTTTAATGGTTCAATAAACACAAACCCGTATCTTTCATTTCATTTCATTTCTATAGTTCAACAAACAGGAACCCATTTCAGTTTCTTTTCCTGTCCATTTGATTTCTTGTGGAAATCCATTTTATAGCTAAATATATTTTCATTAAACATTTTCTCACTTTCGCTCATTTTCCTCCTTCCTTATTCCTTTATGATATGTCATGCTATGTTTAATGCGATAATGCATTTATGATTATGCATGACAATTATTTGGAATATATTATATAAGTATTCATTTTAATATCATTATATTAATTTATTAATGTTCTTCCTTTATTGATCAATTACTGATCAAGGAACACTAGCACAAACCTGCAATTGCTTTCCCCTTATCTAGATTGCTTGGTAGTACATGTTGATTATGTCACATCCTGCATTTAGTGGTTTATTGTGCATTTATAAATTGATTTTATGTTGTGTGTTCTATGTGATTAGTGTGATTATGATATGAAATTATGATAATGGTGATAAGGTTAAAAAGGAAATTTGAGTTTAAAGCTTAAATGCGAATATTGAAAAGTTTGCCGCAAACCCCTAAAACTGATGTTAAACGATACTAAAACTTGGATTTTGAATTATATACAGTGAATTTGACTGAATGGTTTTGACCATTGTGCTTGTGTTAACTTAATCTAAGTATATGTAAATTTTGAAAATTTTGGATTAAAATTTATTTTTGATGTTAAAATTAGGTCATAATCATTTAAGCGATCAACAAATGAGATATTAAGGAAGTTAGATGTGTAAGTTCATTATAAATATTTCTTTAACAAATTTTGGAATTTATATAAGTTATAAGTAGTTTAATTATAATTATTTTAATAGTATTTTATGAGAAATAAGAAATTTGAGGTTAGAAAGTTAAGTAATAACTAATGAGGATCAATTAAATTAGATTATATTTTTGTAAAGAACATAAAAATGTGAATTTAAGTAATAGGGGGTGTAAAAATATAGAATTAAAGGGATTTAATTTGACTTGGAAATATGACAAAATAAAAAAAGGGGTAGTATTGTTCTTTTGGGCTTGAATTATTAAGGTTAGAATGCCCTACATTTTTATTTCCAGCTGCCCCCCATCTGCTCTTCCTCTCTATCTTCTCCTTATGGCCAAAAATCACCCATCTTTATCCTCCATCTACTCAAATGTTTCTTCATTAATCATTTTGTTTCTTTCTTATGATTTTAAATGGCAAATCGCACCAAACATCTCAACGATTTTCCTTTTCTCCACTGTCCAGCGTTCTATGTCCCTGAAGACTCTGCTGACTTTGTTAAGCTTTTACATTTCATCAAAAGTGAGTCAAGGCCGAAGTTCGGTCTTCCTAAAAGGCTACACGTTTGCTTCAATTTCTTCTTCTTTTCAGTCTTGTTTTCATGGTCATCAAGCTGTCAACGCATGCAGCAAGGAAGGTCTGATTTATCAATTCTTTTTGTTTTCTTTCTTTTGGTTGCTAGCCGAAAATCATTACAAAACTTCTTAAAATCGAAGCTTCTTCTTCTCATGAACCCATACGTTTTGTTTTGTTATTCTAATTGGCTTTATGTTTGCGCGTATGATGAAGGTAAATTTATGCAAACAGGAGCTATTGTACGAGGATCCATATTCATTTAGGCTTAGATCAAATTGAGGACAAGAATTGGAACGATTTTGTTTTAGGGTTGATTAAGGTGAGAAGGAATCAGTATATGAGTTTAGTTGTTCATAGATTCTGAAATTTTCTGCTAGATTTTTATGTTGTTTGGCCGAATGAAATATTGCTTATTGGAATGTTTTTGTGTTTGGCATAGTTTGAATATTAATAGATTGACTTATTAAGGTTGGATATATGTATGATTGTAGTGCGTATTGGAAGTAGGTGTGTGTCTTTTTGGGTGTTTTGCTGCTTGGCCGGATCTTTGATAGGAAAGGATTATATGTTTAACAGGTTTTAATTCAAGGATTATTAAAGTTATGGGTAAATGGTTAAAGATAGAAGTTAATCAAGCTAGATCCTTGATAATTTTTTTAAAAAACCAAATCTTTAGTTTTCGGTTGTGTAAGTGCAGTTTTTCTCAACTCTGATTTGCAGAAGTTTATTTTCATTTAGTTGGTTTAAATAATTAAAAGAATGTTGAAATTATATAAGAAAAATGAATTTGGAGAAGTAGAATTAATGAGCTGTTATGAAAAATTGATTTTTGTTTAGCCATTTACATGGTAGTAAAAACAAAAATGGTAAACAAAACAAGTCATATAGTTATAAAGTTTCTGGATTATTTCGCACATTCAAAGAAGTTAATAAATGTTTTTTTTAAAGTATATTCTGTTATTGTTTTATTGTTTTAACAAAAGAAAATAAAACTACTAATATGGATATTAGAAAGAGTCCAATAAATAATAAAGTTTGTAATATTAAATTTTGTAAACACAAATTATGGTTATAAGATATAAATTAAAAATAAAATGATAAAAGTTGTAAAGTATAGTTAAGAGTATGGGTAGATTATAAATATAGAATCGTAAGGTAATATTACGTATAAAAGGTTTATTTGGGTATTTTATGGACGATTTTTATGACAGAAAACAAAATATATAAAATAAGTCATAATAATAAATAATATATATTAAGGGAAACGATATATATATATAACTATATGAAAATAAATCTGTTTTTGTTTTTAAAGAAAATTTGGTTATGAAATTAGATAAATTTCTATGATGATATGTTTGGTTAAATAATAAAACTTGGAGTTTGGTTAATTCGGTAAAACGCTTGATTAAATTTCATTTGATTTCATAATTTATTTAAGTTGAAGGTAAATGGTAAATCTGACGGAAATTAGTTTAATACAGACTAGTTGATGATTATGAGTTTTAAGAACAAGGGAAGTTAGGAATGTTGCAGTATAGTATATTTTAATATTATTAAAGATATATGAATATACATGTATAGATATATAAAAATTATATAAAAAGGAGTTTGGAATTTAAATAATTCGAGGTTATGAACCCATAGAATATTATTTTCCAGAATAAATACATTGTATATATGGAAATAACTAAGGTTTTTGTTATACAAACAAAATAAAATAGTTTTGTGTTAAATTATTTAATTTACATGTCGTTAAGTAGAACTACATATTTATTTTTTTTAAGCATCATAGTGTTTTCTAAAATATCTTTTTATTTCCTAATTAGTGAAAAGAATAAAGTTTTCTATGTGAATAATTTAACTTTTAATTAGAAAATGGTAAAATGGTAAGAATGGTAAAAGTGAATTTATGGAACTAAGTTTATAATTAATTTTAGATAATTATGTAATTTTTTTTATTTACGATATGATAGAAATTTACGTTAAATAATTAATGATTTATTTATTTAGATTGTTTTTAATATGGGTATTTTATTATATAAAAAGATAAGTATAGCTTGAGGTTTTCCTACAAATTACTTAATTTGGTACTAATAATTTTGGAGTATTTACCAAAATGAAATATTTATTAAAAAAAAGTTATATTAGTACTGTTGGATAATTAAAATAAAGATGATTTATAAATTATTATTAAAAATGATTTATGAATTAAATAAATTATGTTTTAAATGATTATAATTGTTATTGATTTATGTTAGAAATAGAAATAATATAATAATAATACTATACTAAACTAAAATTCTAATAAAAGATTAACATTGGTTGTAAAATAGGTAAATCGGTGGAAAATATTCACGTGTCACCAAGGGATATTAACAAAGGAAAAGACGCACCTGGTTTGTGCTAGATTATGAAAAGTCCTAGATCATTAAATGATCACCGGGACAAAAGTTTGATAATGCAATAGCATTAAAATATTTTCACTTAATTGTGCATTTTATATTTATCATAAACATAAATATTTATCATAAACATGACATAATATGACATGGTGACATAAGGAGAATATAATTATGATGCAATATGAGAAAAAGGATATATGATCATGCTGGGCATAATGATATAAATTCCTACGGGAATAAAAGAATATTTTATCATGAGATAAATGAAATGAGATTGAATTTGAATGAGCTCATATGGTTCGAAATAAATTATAGTATAATGAAAGACCCAATAAATACGCATTAACGAATATGATGAACGAGGAATAAGAGGGAGAATGCATAGCATATAATGCATTCTCATATACTCATTGTTCATATTCCATGACATATGACATACTATGATTGGATTTCACTATATGATTAAATAACGCAACTATTCTTGAATAATAAATTCTGATGGAAATGTGATCATAGTCGTGTTTAATATTGCATACCTTTATGACATATTATGAAGATAAAGCATGTTTGTTATTTGGCATGTTCATAAATTGGTATCATCATTTTATGAAATATAAATGCTATAAATTTTAAATTAGCACCACTGAGTTTATTCTCAGCGTTTATCAATTGATAAACGTAGGATCAAGCAAGGTTGCAGAAACGGAACCTCAGTAAAGCGGCTGGACACATCGGCATTTCGTTGGTAAATGCTTTAAGTATTTTCACGGACTTCTATCGTTATTAATTATCGTGCAACTATTTAAAGAATGAATTCTGGCAGTCAAATAAGCTAGTTTGGCAAAATTAAATAAATGTATACTGATGAATGTGTGTAATTATAAATATGTTGTGTAATATAAAATAATAAACGGTTTGAAAGATTGTAAAATACATCTGAGTTAGTTGTTATATATATATAAAAAAAATTGTACGGATTGTATGAGATCATTTGTAGAATAATTTGTTAATTTTCTTGATTAGAAAATTAATAGTCATTCTACGGGAGTATGTTATGCAGCTGGAAGACGTGACAGATTATCCTCATAACCAAGTAATACAATAAAAGGTTCTCATTTAATTAAAAAATTGAATTCCATCATTAATTATTTATAATACACTCTTTACAAGTACATTGCATTATTTATCTAAATATTCTATTATTTAACAATAATTCACGTATATAAAGTCAATTCATATTCTAAAATGCAACATTGATTAAGAACATTATAATAGCAATTCAAAAGAAATTACTATTTTTATTAACTTTATTAGCTATCGTATAACACGAGCTAAAATATAAAAACGTAAGATATTAAAATAATATTAATATTATTGAAAACTAAATTTAATAAACTTCCAAACGGTATATCATAAGTATAGAAACCCATTCATCAAAATATATAAAACATATGTTATTTTAAACTTCATATTAAATTACTCTTAGAAATTTCAAAATCAATTTATTATTAAATCATAATCATTAAAATATCTTAATAAAGTAGATTTAAAAAAAACCTTAATAATAACATATTACACATTCATCAGTTGTTTCCTTCATTATTAATAACAATCTCTTCAACTTAAAAATAAATTTAATAAAATAAAATCAAAAAGCCTCTTATTAAATTATACTTATTTTAATTCATTTATTAAGATAGTAAATTTGAAAATTTATTTATATATATATATATACACATATATTTTAAACCTTTAAGAAATAGCTTCCTTTTAAACCCTTTTTAACATTCATTCACTTTTTTTTTAAAATAATAAATTTTAAAATTTATTTAAAGTATTTTCTTTTTAAATATTAAGAAGCAATCCCTATCTATTTATCTTTTAAATAACCATTTAAATATCAAATTAAATAAATACACTTGTATAATTTCAAAATGAATTTAGTAAAGTTTTTAATTTCATTAAAGAAGCAAATCCACTTTTCTAATACACTTAGTCCATTCATTAAATTTTAATTAAATACCATTTTATACCATTTAACTATAAGTTTTCAAAATCTTAACAATACATTACATATTCACTAATTTAATTAATTAAATCTTAGAATATTAAGATTACTACTATCTTCCAACGTTACTCCTTACACAACCGAAAACCAAACCATCTTTATGAAATTTGAGCCTCACTTACTGTAGCCAATTATTTGCTAATTCATTTCTCCTATAAGCATGCAGTTTACTCACTAATTACAACATTCAATTCTCAACACATACACATAATTTTTACCACCGCATCCCACCTTAAATTTCAGAATTAACTTAAAATTAACCCCAACATAAATCAAAGAATAGACAGCTTCTCACGTCCCAAACTCAATTCAACTAACACATTACATACATACTCAACAAAATGTACTAAATATGAGATGTGACAAGTTACATGAAAAAAATGACTATGATTAAAACTAAGATGCATGAAACTAATAAACTATACTTTAAAATGTAAAATTATATAAATAAATGGCCTAAATGCATGAAATGAGCTAAAAGATGAATGTAAAGTAAAAAGTATAATGAATGTTTAATTTCTACATGAAAATGCATTTGCTTGAAGATAAAACACATGAAAATTATGCTTAAAATGACATTATAATAAAGGAGAATATATGTTAAAAATATGATTATCAGTTGTTAAACAGAGTCTTAATAAATTAAACGTAAAATAGGGGGCAAGAGTATTAATGATGATTATAAAGCCAAGAGAAGCTACTATAAGAAATATTATATTCTTTTTTGTTTTAAAGGGTACTTCAAAATTTTTGAAAAAGAGAAATTAATTGTAAAAGTTACAAAAGGGTACTCACTCTCTCCATCATTATTGTAAAAATTCGAAAAGGAAATTAATTTTTCCTTTAATCATTATTTTGAAAAAAAAAACCTAGGTATTAAAATTCTATGCGCATATATATATGAAAAAATAAAATCATAAATATGTTCATGTAATAAAATATTCAAAAAATTATTTGATGTATATATTAATATGTATATAGGTAAATATAAAAAGTAAATCTAAAATTATTTCATTTATATATAAATATATATATAATATATAAATAGAGAAATAAAATTCTAAATATATTTAAATGATAGAATTAATAAATATTAACAGAGTGTGAGTGAATAAACTAAAAAATAATAAAATACACGAAATTGGAAAAAAAAAGAATGGAAAAATTGGGAAAAAGAAAAGGAAAACACTGAAAATAAGTAATGGTGGTTATGGTATGTTTGGAACCTGGGTGGATGAGGAGGAAAAAGCATACGCACCATCGGGGCTAAAGGGCAAATATACCATATATCCGCTGTAGATTTGAAATTAAACACAAAGTTACAATGTTTGAACTCGTCAATTTAACAAGCCATTTCGATGTTAAATTTTCATAAAAAATAAATAGAAGGTATTATTCAAGGAAATTGTTTTAATGTAATTGGGAAATTATGTTAAAATTCAGATTATGGGTCTTTCATCCGGTTTTTGCACGAAATTTCCATTAAGATACCAACGAAATCTAATCTAATAATCTTACTCTCTCTCTTCATCACGCCATTGTCTTTCCCATTGACTTTTCAACTCTCTCTGTCATTGCTTTGGAGGCAACAATGAGAAAGTTTTAATGGCGAAGTCCTTGTGTTAGACGACCAGACACCTTCTCCCGTGGATAATCCGTTTTCTTCTCCAGTTTCATAACTCTTTTCTGATCGATTTGAGACATTCCCAGATTAGAGAAAGAGTTAGAAATGGATTCTAATGATGAATTTCCTCGTATTAAAGTGGTTATAATCTCACTTCCACCTCCAGATAACCCTTCATTAGGCAAAACCATTACTGCTTTTACACTCACTAACGATGATGCTTATCCTCAATCTCAACTGACCCATGAACATGAACAAGAACAAGAACAGCCCTCCGTAACCCAAACCCATCAAGAATTCCAACCTCCACGGCTACCTTCACAAAACCCGCAAACTCAATCTTCTTTATCAGGTCACTTTTTAAGTACACCAAGGAAGCTCCTTTTCTTTTTCTTCATCTCTCTTTTTGCTGTTATTTTTTACAGGTCACTGTTCTCAAATACTATTCAGGAATTGAAGCCTTCCGATGATGATGATAATGAAAAGAATACATCTTTTATCTTTCCGTTGTACCATAAATTTGGAATTCGTGAGATTTCACGTAGTGATCTAGAACATAAATTGATTAGGTACCTTTATAAGGAAAATTTGGTGGCATCAGCTGATGATAATGCTATTGTTTTTAATAAAAAAACTAAGTTGGCTTCTTCGAGGAATGCTGCTGGTGCTGGTGCTGCGGATTCATCTTCCATTTTCCCTGTCAGAGGAAATGTTTATCCAGATGGGTATGTGTGGTGTATATATAATAACGATCATTGTTTTCGAATATGTGGAAATTGGAAGAAAGTGACGTGAATACGCTTATTTAAGCATGGGAAATTGCAAAAAGTAAACTTTTTTTTTAGACCAGTTAAATGATTTGCTTTGGAATCGATTCCCTTATAGACATGGATACGTTTTAACAATCACTTTTTCTTTGGCTTTTCAAATGTGCGTTTTAAAAAGCTAGTAGCTGCTATACGCTTTATAGTTAAGGATATTTTATTATGGTATTTAGTACTGGAGTCCAACTTTATGTGTTCCTTTTTCTTCTATTCTATGTTGAGTGACTGCTTCATCGTCTAGTCCTTTTGCTGGAAATGTTTTTTTCAAATATCATGTGACATTTCCATGTTGCATAACCAGTTACTACTCTTAAAATGCATAACTATATGGTAATGATTCTTTAATATGAACTCCTGTACTACGGCAAGCTTCTGTTTGTGAGAATATAGCTGCCAAGTGATAGAACTCCCAAAACTTCTTTACAGAGTTGTTAAAAAAACATTTTTGAGGAAACTGCAATGCGTTAGTATAACACTATGAAGTTCAGCCATTAGTCAAAGCTTTTATTATGAAAGTCTTGTGCTTCAAGGGAAATTGAGGAAGCTGAGGGTTTCATTTTGTATCATGTTTTCACAGCAGGGGTTATTTGTGCGGCTCCCCTTCTTCCATTTTGAAATCTTCTGCCGTCCCCCTTGAATTCTTCTACGGGTGTGCCTATAGCTTAGTATTAGGTATAGATGGAACACTTCTGAGACCTTCTCCTTGGTCAGAAAGCAGTAAATGCATTGCAGAGTTTCTAATTCCGTGTAGTATATGGTTTTGTGGAGATGGTAGTGTTTCTGTTTTTCTGTAATTACGGTAGATAATAAGCAATGACAGTGAGCTACTGCTGTGGGTTGTTATCTGTCATATCATATAACTGTTAGAATGCCTGAAAGTAGGTTGCTGGAATTGCTCTATGGAGAGTTCATGTGATTAGAATTAAATATCAACTTGTAAATTTGAGGTAAAATCCTACGATGATAATCGCTTCAATGTGATGTTTCTGTTTTTACAGTCTATGGATGTTTGAATGGAAAACTTCGTGGTTTTGTGGTGACTTTCCTTAGCATGGATAACTTGGTAAAGACGGGTTTTAGGATGATAATTATGTAACGTGTAGACAGAATTCTGGAACCTGCTTTATTTAGTGCTTGATTATTCTGTGGTTTGGATGTCGGTCTTGCATATTTGCTTTGTTCAGAGTCTAGTAGTTAATGCCTGCAAGCTGTGTGATGTTGCTAGGCAACTGGGGCAGAGAATGAGAAGTAGGAGCGTTCTTCTCTTTTTATCTGGAATATGTCAATAGTTAATTAGTTGAAGGTGCAATGATATAAGGGGAGCTACTCTAGCGAGGTTGTAGAACTTGTGTTGATCTCTTGATCTGCCATGAGTTGTATTAATTTACTGTTTCCTGTTATTTTGGCATCTATATAGTTACATAGAACAAACAAAGTTGATTACCTTCATACTTCCTTGAACTGGGAATAAAATTGGTGTATTTTAGTTACTTTTTAGTTAAACTTCAGTTATTTCTTGACTGAACTACGAACTCTGTAGGATTAATCACTATGCCTGTAGATTAATGGAGAATATTGGAAGTTATCAATACAAATAATTTAGTTGCTGCTATCTACACTGGATGCTTGAATTGGTGTGTTGTTTCCGATGTCAACCAAGTATTTGCTTTCTTTGTGCAGATTATATTTCACGTACATACTTGTCGGAAACCCTGCAAGGCCTTACTATCTTGATGTTGATACTGCAAGTGATTTAACGTGGATTCAGTGCGATGCTCCTTGCACTAGTTGTGCCAAGGTGAATACCTACTTACCACTACTCCTTGAGCTAGTGGGTTTAAGATGGAATCTTGGTTCGACTATTCTCTTTATGGCTATGGCGTGTTTGTACCCTCTTATATTGCACTCAATCGGCTTGGGATCATTGGCATAACTGATAAGAAAGGAGGGGAAAAAAAGAACTAGAAGAATTTGGGATAAAATGGCATTCTGCTATTATTTTCTGGTTGCATATGAGAAACTTGGCAGGCAAACAGTTGCAACATCTTATCGTTACATTGAAACATTTGAAAACGTGGCACTTAACATATAACTGTATGTTTTCAGAGTGCATTTTCCTGGGTCGTAAACTCTTTGCTAGTTTGAGCAATAAAGAGATTTTGCTGTTTCTACCAAAAAGAAAAAAAAAACTAGTATTCACATGTTCCAAAAAGAAAATAACCACCTTCAGACTAATTTACATCCTTAAGAATGTTTCCTCTTCATGCTTATGCTTATCAACTGACTACGATTTAGAGAAGAAAATCCAAGGTTTATTACTCCCATTTACACGTGAAATATTGACAATAAGCTTTCTGGTTGTTATAGGGGGCCAATGCCTTGTACAAACCAAGAAGCGACAACATTGTACCTCCGAAAGACTCTCTATGCTTGGAACTTCAAAGAAATCAGAAGTCAGGGTATTGTGAAACATGCCGACAATGTGACTATGAGATTGAATATGCAGATCACAGCTCATCCATGGGAGTGCTTGCAAGAGATGAACTTCACCTAATTATGCCAAATGGATCTAAGACTAAGTTAAAATTTAATTTTGGGTACATCTCCATTACCACAAAAAGCACCAGTTTTCAGTTTTGTTTTTCTTAATTTGATACTGAACTGCTGATATGTTCTATTTTTTTCTGGCAGATGTGCATATGATCAGCAAGGTTTACTCTTAAACACATTGGTAAAGACAGATGGGATTCTCGGACTAAGCAAAGCTAAAGTTAGCTTACCTTCTCAATTGGCAAGCCGAGGGATTATCAACAATGTCGTAGGTCATTGCCTTACCAACGATGCTGTTGGTGGTGGTTATATGTTCTTAGGTGACGATTTTGTACCAGGAAGGGGCATCGCATGGGTTCCCATGGTCGACATTCCACTTATGTAAGTAAATGTCTCAAAATTACTGTATGGCATTTTCTTTACTGAGAAGGGGAACATAGGAAAAGGAACCAATGCGTCATTTTTTTCCGTGAAAGGTTAGAAAAAAAGCTGTGCCTTAAGGTGCATGTCAATTTATATGCTGTGCGTGCATGTAAATCGAAAGTCTGGTGGAACACTGCCTCTATAATTCTCACCTTATTTTGTTCTTTACGAGTGCGTCCATACATATGCCTGTTTGATCATGTAATCTCCGGAATTATCTTCAAATTTGTTTTGCTTCATGTTGATATTCTTCACAAATTTTTGTTGTGTTTTTTGCCTCTCAGAGAATCATACCAGACGCAGATCATGAAGTTGAACTATGGAAACATCCCCCTCAGTTTAGGTGGCCAAGACGGAAGACCCAGGCGAGTTGTGTTCGACAGTGGCAGTTCTTATACATACTTCACAAAAGAAGCATACTCTGAATTGGTCGGTTCTGTAAGTAAATTTCATCGTTGCTTGTGACACTAACTACTTGTTTTAAACTTATTTTAAAGGTCCATTACTGACCTGCACTGGCTATAACAATGCTTTGCTATAGCTCAAAGATGTCTCTGGTGAGGCACTGATCCAAGATACATCGGATTCAACATTGCCCCTTTGTTGGCGAGCGAAATTCCCAATCAGGTATGGCAGAATATCAATTATATATCGGAAGGAACACTAAATATAATTCTTCATTTCCGGAATCTTGCCAAGAGGTCAAATCCAGGCTGGATTTGCAAATATTCCATTAGGGAAGCTTACCTGCATGTTTTGAAATGGCTAGGGGAAGAGAGTACACAGGTTTATAATTAAAGAATTCACCAAGAATAAATTTTTAATCAGCGACCATATGCATATGCAGAACTGTGGCAGATGTTAGACACCACTTCAAGACTTTTACCCTTCAATTTGGAAGCAAGTGGTGGATCATCTCGACCAAGTTTCGCATTCCTCCTGAAGCCTATTTAATCATCAGTGTAAGGGTTGCCCTAACTCTAAAGCAGAGATTACTTGTTGAATACAAAATGGCTTCCATTCAATGTTTGGGAAGGTCATTGTGTAACGTACTGAGGTCACCGTTATGCAGAATAAGGGCAACGTGTGCTTAGGTATTCTTGATGGGAGCAACGTGCATGATGGGTCCACTATTATACTTGGAGGTATGTTTTTTTAAGAGTTCACAAGTAAACTCGTCTTCTTTAGTTTGACAACCTACCTTTCAAAGCCTTTGTGGAAATACGCAGTTTGCGTTTCATCCTCATCCAATATTGGGATAGCAAAAAGTGCTAAAGGCTCTTAAACGTCCTATTTTAGTGTGGACTGGTGCATGAATGTCTTTTATTTATACATGTTACCGGTGCGCTGCTGAATTTTAACTTGTTTGCAGATATATCATTGCGTGGGCAATTGGTCATATATGACAACGTGAACAAGAAGATAGGGTGGACACTATCAGATTGTGCCAAGCCCAAGACCGTCACCAGCCTCCCGTTCTTCGGGTAATACATACCACCAGTTTGAAATTAGATACTGTAAATAGTAACTCAGTTTTGTATATAGAGGCTTCTACGCCATTTATACGTCTATACCTAATTAACAGTTTGGAGGAAAAACAATGATGCAAAACTCTGTAGCTAATAAATTGATGTGTATTGTGTTGATATTGTATCATCCCAAAATTTACGTTGATGAGGAAAAATGCAGGCAGATCATTTGGGAGGTTGTATAAATGAAAAACCCATGGACAATCATGTGCCCTTTCTAGTGATTGATAATGATGTAAACGTGGCTCTCAAAGAACAAAAGTTGCACGGAACTGGGAATGTTATTGCCCTAGACATGAGGCTCAGAGGCCAACCAGATATGCAATTAGCAAAACATGATACATAAACTCGACAACATGATTCTTCTGATATAACGCACAATAGAGCAGAAAAAAACAAACGAATGTCCGCCTAGAGGGAACTTGGCACATTTGGCAAGGTACTACATGCATGAGTAAGAAGATTTGACTAAATTTGACAAGGCAAAATAAGATATGGCGCAGAATTGCTAATCACGATACTCGGTCTAGCTAGACATCATAACCTGATCAATGGAATGTAGTGCTTGGTTTGCAAAGAATCTGACGTCAACATCTGGATCCTCGCTAAGCTCAACCAGACATGGACGAATTGTCTTCTCCACAGCCTGCAAGGTTCACAAATATGTCAGTTATCCTCCTGATAGATCCCAAGATATAAGGGAAGAATTAGAAATGTTATGTCAAAATCACATTAGAAGATTCTAAACTTTAAGCCTGGATGTTCAAACCAAATACAAACACAAATTTATTATTATTTCTGTACACTCCGAATTGATTAGGACGAATTCACTTGCATTGAACGTGCACAATAACCCTTGCCTCAGAAAAAAGGCATGTTAACGCCATGATCTTTAGAACAGAACAGCATCAAAGTTTCAGGCATAAATGTTATACAAAAATAAGTTGGGGAAATACTTACAGACTGATCAACTATGGGGATAAGTGACTGCAAAACCTTGGCCACGTTAAATTTAATATTGGGCACCCTGCATCACGCAACTCTCAGCCTCACAAATTACCAAGGAATTACTCCAGCAATTTTTGAAATCAAGCAACATTACCTGTCTTTTGATGCAGTGACAACGACAGGAAGAAGTGTGGAACAAGAAATTTCTGAGCCCATCACAGGAGCAAGAAGAGAAATTGCATGTAGAATGGTCATTCTATACAGGTAGTGTGGATTGTTGATCATGTCCAAGACCTATAAACAGCATGACAATTAGTTAAGAAGCATAATATTAGATCAAAGTAAATCAAAAGTACAAAGAGATATTCACGTGGTCCACCAATTTTAGACTTCCATAAACGCCCATCACACGTAAGCCAATCAAGAAAAACAAAATGAACTGAGCAGCTTTGAATTTCAGAATCGTTAACCTCATTCAGTTCAACAAACCTGAGGAACTATGTGTTGCATTGCCCAGTCTGGGCCAAATTCTTCTGCAAGACGCTTTACATTATTAGCAGCTGCATCGCGAATTGAGTACACCTGTGAATCAGCCAATTCAGTTGGTTAAGAACAAAAACCGTACAAAGAACCTGATTACCAAATTTCTCAAGACCATGGCAGGTAAAGCTGCTGGAAGTTGCTCAAACATACAACTTGACTGGGGGAGGGGCTGATTATGAGAATTGGAAAGTAATGGAAGCCTCAAACCTTATCTTTTAGCCATTGCATGCATAAAGCACCAAGCTTATCATCAAAAAATCCAACACCCAATTGACTAGCCAATAATGGTATGTATTCTATTATAGCAAGTCGGACCCTCCAGTGTCTATCCTCTGCAAGCTCTACGATTGCTGGCAACAGGGACTGGGAGAGCAAATCAATTCCAATAACCTAGACGCAAATTCATATGACATGTCAGCACCATAA
This sequence comes from Dalechampia spathulata, assembly GCA_948192965.1. Classification (NCBI taxonomy): domain Eukaryota; kingdom Viridiplantae; phylum Streptophyta; class Magnoliopsida; order Malpighiales; family Euphorbiaceae; genus Dalechampia; species Dalechampia spathulata. The sequence continues at coordinate 18,738 of CANYBF010484655.1, forward strand.
CAGAGGCCTGAATAAGTTACAAGTAGGAATTGCAAGTCTAGCATTAAAATTTTTAAATTCACAATGTGTCGTCTTATTAAGCCTCTAGATCTCCTATGAGAGAACTTGTGAGATATGGGTAATAGAATGTCTAAATAAAAATTTTTACCCTGGATATACAGCTAATCCCTAATTGGTGTATTTTATATAAAACTTAGTGCAATTAATGTTTGTGCTAACTTATAAAAATAATCTTTTATATAAACCTGTACATCATCTAAATAATCATAAAGTCAATGACCTTCAAAACAACAAATCAGGCTATGAATTGACATGAATACCATTGAATCAGTACATTAGTTAAAGAAAAAACATAGAAGAAAATGTAGAACTTTTCAAACCACTGTTAGTTCAATAACGGTCTATTGCTCCCTGGTCCAACATCAAATATTTACAATTCCAATATGTTGAAATAGCTACCAAGTTTCCAGAAAATAAGCATTATTAAATCTACCAGTAAACTGTTTGGTTAATTAAAAATCAAGATTGACTCTTAGCTCACCAGGACAAGAAAGCAGGAAAGAGGATTGTCAATTTGAGAGCAAGAAAGCAGAAAACTGTCGCAATCCCATGTAAGGTACTCAAACCAATGTATCCACAAATTTTTGCTCATCTTAAAAAGGATGTAAATGCATTCACCCAGATGTTCCTTAACAAAAGAAGCTAGGAAAGATCAATTCAAGAATCTGGACAAACCTGATTGACTTGATCAAGCTTGCTAATGATATTCAGGCGGACATCAGGAAATTCATCTTTTAAAAGAGAGAGAAAAATAGGCAGTAGTTGCTCTATCGTTGCATCCTATAAAAGAAATGTAACAAGTAGCATGGATTGAATTAAATAGAAACGTGGAAGATAATGCAAGGAAAAATCAGAAACACCATAAGATGGAGGCTCCCCTTTCAGGGAAAATATCATAACCAAGAACTTCAACGTACAAATATATGACAGACATAGCAACTTTAGTTTCAATAGAAAGTTACTCACAATTTCAAACAAAAAATAACAATATTAGAAAGTGATAGCAGATATTAAGAATTTCAAAATCCAAATGGACATGAAAATAAGACTGGCCTAACATTTGTTCACTAGCAAGAACACACCATAACAATGCTTTTAAATGCTCAACTGGATAAGAAGTTGATGCATGTAGAAGAAAGGTAAGAGGTAAATATATAAATGAATAAATAAGCAAGCTCGCAGCAAACAGTAATATGTAGTATGTCCTATGCCATGTAACCAAACGTGAAATACAGAACCATTTACAAGGGAAAAAATAAAACTTCAGTTGTAAAAGAAATTAGAGATAAAATAACATCAGCATACGTCAATTGAATACAGAATGATGCAGTTGCCCATAGAACTCTTCATATTTTATAGTCTAAGGCAAACAACACAGCTTTATTTTTGTAAAACTGCAGCTGATGAGTGCAGACATGCTTGATGCTTTCCTCCAAGCAAAATAAAATGCAATTATGGAGAGAATATGTTATACCTTTCCCAAAACTGGTGCCATCCCCATTATAACTGAAGCCAAAGCTGAACGAACATGTTGAGATGAATCTGTGGACAATTCCTACATTAGGCAAACCAAATGTTAGGTATCAGTACGGATGCAGCAACTGAACTGCAGAAGAATTGGATCACAACTGCTTAGCAAGAACTTGCTTGGAATGGGTAATCATTCCTGAGCACGAATACCTTTACACATGGAAGAATTCGCTGGATAGCAAGTTCTGGATTCAAAATTCGGCAAAACTTAGTCACTTTGCCAGCAGCAGCTATACGTACTTCAGCTTCATTATCACAAAGTAGCCGAACGTATGCAGGAACAAGCTCAGACCTAAAATATATTGTCAAACCAGAAAATTGGAATCCATGCACCTTGATGATCATATATCTGTGTAAAATGTCAGAGAAAATTATAATGAACAAAAAAGACAATATATCACACAAAAATTACCTGGTAGGCTCAGAACCAACAGCTTCACATAGCTCATATAATTGGTTTGCAACCATGTAACGTACACGCCAAGATTTATCCTGGTCACAAGAAATTTTAAACTGTTCATGGCATTCAAATCTTCAATGATTTTGCAATTACTCCTTCAAGGAATGATAACATATGAATAGGAAAAAACTCAATAAGAAATATGAACATGCCTAAATCAAGAAGCATTCCATAACAACATGGGCAAAGCCAAAACATGCTTTACCTGAGAGAAATTGACGATGACAGGAAGAATATGTGCTACACAATCCTGGGGTTCCAACAACTTGCCTAGTGCTGCGCAACCCTCAACAGCCAATAGCCGAACTGAATCTTGATCTAAATTAATGGAGCAACACAAATATGCTTAAGATACACTATATGGTTTATTTGTAAATACAGTAAACAAGCACCAACAGAAAACTATTTGCCTTCAACTTCAAGTAATTTAACATCTCTTAGCCTACCATTCATGTACATAAACGTAAGGGAGAATACAGATATTAGAACAATATGGAAGTACAGAATATAGAACAGTGTTAAGCTAAAAATCATTTTAGAGACAATCAAACACAAACTATAGGCAGCAAATTCATGCAGGACAAGGGGCAAAGCCAAACTCCTAACTTAAGGTGGGCAAATATACATAACTCATACACATAAAGGGAATAATCTTTAAATTTCAATACCATAATGGGTAAATTGTTTAGTTTTTTGTAAGATTTATTTAAAAATTAAAACTTTTAAGGTGCTAAAGAAGGATATTGGCTAAACATGGCTCCACCACTATGCAGGACCTATCAAAAAGTAGACGTTCCTAAGACATAAGAAACTAAACTCAGTTCAGAATACCATTCCAAGAATGAATGCAAGTAGCATGAGGGGTAACCCCCCAAAGCTCACAACAAGAAGAAAGCCCCTGAATTCTTTGAACATTACAGCTTCTGGAGAGAGGTCACTCTATTCACATGTTATTTGAAAGTACAGTGGAAGATCGTGCAGTAGTCAAGATATCAGATGCAGAATGTCCATGCCTATAAATGAAGTACAAAAAGATGTAGACATGCATCTAAATATGATTGTGGAAACTAATCAACCAAGAAAAACATTAAGTAGGTATTGGGATACCATCTTGTGTCAAATCCTCAAATATGGACATGATGTCAGCCTTCAAATGAGCAGGCTCAACAGTAGCAGCAAATTTTCCAAGGTTGGTTGCAGCAGATCTCCGAACCATGGGCATGTCATCTTGACATAGCTGACTGTATATTGTTCTTAGTTCAGTTTTAGTTGTCTCAGAGGCACTTGCATATGCAATATGAAATAGGCCACAAGATGAAACTCGAGCAGTAAACCATTCACCGGCAGCCAGCCTCTGTAGGGGTTCAAAGAGTGAAATAACATTTATTGCTACACAAAGTAACAGAAGCAAGGATGGAAAAATACAAATCATACAGCCTTCACCACAAAAATCAAACAAAACAAAGTGGCACGTGATACCTTCACAAGAGGTATAAAACACTCAACCAAGTCCTGCTCTCTCATCTGAGCGCCAATTCTACATAAGGACTCCACCGCTTTGTCTCTTACACAAGTTTCTTCAACAGTGCACAACGTCTCCAATGGTGGAAGCAAAACATTGGCATGTTCCACACCACCAACATATGGAATAAAAACCCCTAATTCTTCTGCCATTGCAAGAAGTACTTCATCATCATCATCATTGCTCTCACTCAAGAAAGGAATCAATTCCTTCCGTGTCCTCTCCTCACCAAGTGCACGTGCAATTGTCGAGAGCCTTCTGATTGAGTTCAAACGAAGTTGAATGTCCTCATTTTTAAGTTCATCAATAAGAACAGCAATTGGATATAAAGGCTCATCGATTGTTGCCATGTTCTCTCTTGAGATCTTGAAGATAGAAATACAAAAACAAAGTTTTTAACCGCAAATACAAAAAGCTAAGCAAATAAACCGATGTCAAATGTTAAATGCTAAATGGATATTTATAGAAGACACATGCAGCAGATTGAAGTTTGTATATCTCCTTGCTAATTTTTTGTTAGAGAGAATAATTAAGGTAGTTTGACCAGCTCTAATTAACATCAAATCCAACAACATACCCACAATTTTTGACAGGTAAGGAGAACAATTATTTTAAGCAAAATAGCACCAAAGTTTATCATTTTAAATTTTTCCCAAAAATGAACAACTAACGAATTAATCCAACGAAAAGATCTATATCACAAGCAGTGGCATATTTTAATTGGACATGTCACACAAATCAGAAAGCAATATGTTTGTCGGGGCCTGGCTCTGGCTGAGTACCATGCCCTGTCAATGTGGAAAGAGGATAGTATACTTCCTAGTCCCCTTTCCGTTCATGTGGGTATAACCTTCAAATTTTTCCTTAGATCAATCCTACATGAATATGCGAGAATGATTCATATTTAAGCGTACCAAAATGCTTTTAATTTTCTTCTTGTTTTGCTTCTTTTTTTGGTTTTGAGGAGACGCCGAATGCACCTCGAAGATATTGTATTCCTCCAATTTCCTCAGCAACTAAAAGGATGCCTAAGAACTCGAGAAAGTAATTAATCAACCATAACTAATAACACAAACAACCTCCAATCATACACATTAATTTGAAAGATCTCATGCAACATTCGATCTTACACAGAAACTATAATTAAACAAAAAATTACAAAAAGAAAACGCAACAAAAGGTTTTACGATTGAGAAAATGGACTTAGCAAGAACAAGATCTGAACTATAATTCGACAAAAACAAAAACATAACTGATTTTATTAATAAAACTGAAATTCACGAATACCTCAGGAAACAGAGAGAGGGAAAATCGATTTGTGAAAGACACTTCGTTATGAACAGGTGGATGGCTTCGTCCTGCCGATAATGAGAGAGATCCAAAGCTTTTTGTTTTTTTTACTGCGGTTAATTATTTCTATTTATTTATTTTATTTATTCATGTGTGGACCATAGACGAAATTTAGGGTTTGGGTTTACATCCACTGAAAATTATTTTGGAAAATTTTAAAATAATTATACGTAGGACAAAAATTTTAAAATAAATTCAGAGATGGTCAATTATAGAAAAGTATTAAGATTGATAGGAAAATTGTATTTTTTATTTATAAACTTATTTGAAATTAAAAATATAAAAAGAATTTATGAAAAATTATAAATGATATTTTTGTTTAGAATTTTGAAAAAGAAATTTTACGGTTGAAGAGAAATATAAACTATAATTTTGCTAATATTATGTATTTTGGATTTTGATTCACTTTGTACATGCATATACAAATAAAACATTAAAATAATGTATGTGTTCGTGGTATTTTTGAATTGCGAGCGTGCCAGAGAATTTTAGTATTCTCAAACTGTGTGCGCCTTCTGACTTTCTGATCAAAATAATTGTGGACCTTCGATTTGCTTGTATTTGAGAATTAACTCAGGAAAATAATGCTAAACAAGAACGTAATATGAAAATAATAGAATATTAAAGTGAAAGAAATATTGTTTAAAATTGAAAAGAGATAAACAATGGCTAAAGAAATCAAAACTAGAAAGAAAATTGCTTCAAAGTATTTTTTGATGGATCATTGTTCGTCTACCTTCACTTGCTATTTATCTTCATGCATAACCGTTGTTCCTAACATTGATAACCGTCACGTACATATTTCATACAATTTCTCCATTATCAACGTGATAATTACTTTATCACGTTTTTGTAGAAAATTAAGCCCATTAATTTAACTAATGACTTAATTTACTAAACAACTTTTAATTAATAAAATATTAAATAAATTAATAAAATTAATTTATTTAATCTTAAATTAATTAAAACTAGCCTATTAAATTAATTAATGGTCCATATTCATAATTTAGGTCTATTAAATTAATAAATGACTCAAATATTAAATATCTTTTAATTAATAAAAATAATAAATAAATTAATATAAAATTAATTTATTTAATTATTTTAATTAATTAAAATCAATTTAATTATAATAGAAACAATGCCCCTGTAAGATGGTTTATTAATGTATAAACCAATCTTACACCTTCATTAAAATAAAAAAATAAAATAAAAAAAACTAAAAATAAATAAATAAAAACTCAATAAAAGAAGAGAGAGAAAAAAAATAAAATGAAGTCCAAGCCCAAACCAAGTTAAATAAGTCTTCCTCTTCACCATATCCTTTCCCTAAATGCTAAATTCCTATTTCTTACAATTTCTCCATTATCAACGTGGTAACTACTTTATCATGCTTTTCTAAAAAATTAAGCTCATTAATCTAACTAATAGCTTAATTTACTAAATAACTTTTAATTAATAAAATATTAAATAAATTAATAAAATTTATTTATTTAATCTTAAATTAATTAAAACTAGCCTATTAAATTAATTAATGGCCCATATTCATAATTTAGGCCTATTAAATTAATAAATGACTTAAATATTAAATATCTTTTAATTAATAAAAATAATAAATAAATTAATATAAAATTAATTTATTTAATTATTTTAATTAATTAAAATCAATTTAATTATAATAGAAACAATGCCCCCGTAAGATGGTTTATTAATGTATAAACCAATCTTACACCTCCATTAAAATAAGAAAATAAAATAAAAAAACTAAAAATAAATAAATAAAAACTCAATTAAAGAAGAGAGAGAAAACAAATAAAATGAAGCTCAAGCTCAAACCAAGCTAAATAAGTCTTTCTCTCCATCATATCCTTTCCCTAAATGCTAAATCCCTATTTCCTACAATTTTTTCATTATCAACGTGGTAACTACTTTATCACGTTTTTTTTAGAAAATTAAGTCCATTAATCTAACTAATGACTTAATTTACTAAACAACTTTTAATTAATAAAATATTAAATTAATTAATAAAATTAATTTATTTAATCTTAAATTAATTAAAACTAGCCTATTAAATTAATTAATGGCTCATATTCATAATTTAGGCCTATTAAATTAATAAATGACTTAAATATTAAATATCTTTTAATTAATAAAAATAATAAATTAATTTATATAAAATTAATTTATTTAATTATTTTAATTAATTAAAATCAATTTAATTATAATAGAAACAATGCGTAAGATGGTTTATTAATGTATAAACCAATCTTACACCTCCATTAAAATAAGAAAATAAAATAAATAAAACTAAAAATAAATAAATAAAAACTCAATAAAAGAAAAGAGAGAAAAAAAATAAAATGAAGCCCAAGCCCAAACCAAGTTAAATAAGTCTTACTCTCCGCTATATCCTTTCCCTAAATGCTAAATCCCTAATTTCTACTGCACTTTCGCCGAGAATCTCCAGGTAATAATATTTTTTTTTATTTTTGAAATCTTCCTCTCACACAACCCTACCATTTTATATATGTATATAAATATATATATATACACACGCACACTCTCAATTCACAGCACCTCATATATATATATATATATGAAACACTCGTTACCTCTTTGTACATGAGTATATAATACAATATTAGAAAATATTATATTATTAGCTTACATGACACAAAGCATAAAAAATATCATTTCCTCCATACCACTAAATGTAATTATCAAATGTTAATACGTAAGTAATTAAGTTTAAATGACATAAAATTCCAATTTAAACTTAACCCTCCGCTTTTCCTCTTGCAGGTGAATGACATTTTTATAAGGCTGAAAGTCAAGTATTCTGAATTTGATACCGCCTATTGGGATACACATCTAAATACTCCTAAACAATACCGTCCTTCCGATTCTGTTCTTTCGAGAACTAAACGCCAACAAAGCAATTCTCATACCATAATAAAAGGTTAGTTAATCTCTGGACCTATTAGCCAAACTCTTGTGAAGATGTTGTTATGATAAAATTGTTATGGTATTTATGCTTATAGAAATTTTGGGATTATGAAATTACTGCTGCCGAATTTTTCTTAACATAAATGCTTGGGGAAATAATCGAAAATGACTACTTTACAAGGGAAAATGAATTTATTCTTATCCTCTAGGCATATGATATTATAAGAAAACCAATTAAAGCATCAAACAGTCTCTAAAACTATAACAACACCGAAATAATAAGCCTGAAATACACGTTTCGACTGTACTTTCTTTATTGCTATTAAGAGGTATATCAAAAAGGTTTTATTGGCTTACTTGTAATATATTGTTGTTGCATGTATGTCTTCTTTCCCCGAGTCTGAGCCTACTCCTTTACTTGTACCTATTCCTATCAATGCTCAGCAGGTAAGATAACTTCAGCTCAATGTCTATTTGCCATGCTTTCTCAGATTCTACTCATTAACTCATTCCCCCTTTTGCAGGTCATACCTCACTTCACATCTCGAATAATTCCTCCTTATCATAAAACTGGAGAACCAGCATTCTCTTATCCTGTGAAATATGGCGAGGAACTACTTTATAGCAAAACCATCTTCCCAGCTACCTTTGTCAAAGCATGGCCTCGAGTTCCAGACGTTTGGACTAAGTGGGTGAATGACCTAACCCCATACTTCTCTGATCGATGGGAGAAAGTCAGAATCTGGCCTCTCATCCGGTTGTCTACCATGTAGATCCCTTTTCTAGGTCATTTACTTTCAGCTGCTTGCCGCTTCTGGTATAAAGATTGCAACTCCTTCATTTTTCGAGCTATGCCTATGTCGATCACCCTCAGAGACGTGCTTGCTATCACAGGACTATCCGTGGTAGGTGTTGAGACACTAATTCTTATTAAGAGTACAAACTCTCTTAGTGGTTTTGATACCAAGTATTCGACTTATGTGGCTTTAATTAAGGGCATGACAGGCCGACTGCAAGATCTTGAGGTAGAACACACATACTTTATATGGTGTCTACTATGTCAACTTATCTTCTATCCTTCATTAGCCCGAGCGAGTAGTGAGTACCTTCCACTAGCTCATCATGTTGCCCACGGAGATACATGTGCACTTGGCACTATGCTATTCGCTGTGGTCTACAGTGATCTTACCAAGACCGTTTCAGATGAACCTATTCGCAAGATAGGCAAAAGTGCTTGGTTAGTCCAACTATGGCTACTCATTTATTTCCCAGCCCTTTCAGGACATCTTATCTTTCAAGAAGATTTTAATGGTCTACGCGTGGCTAACTACACCTGTTCTATGTCTGAAGTTGCCATCACATATTATTTTCAAAAGTTGACTTTCAACAAATTTCCTTCACCTTTCATATTCTCGGAGGACACTGATGAGGACTGTATCCTGCCAATCTGGGCCAGAAACTATTTCCCTGGTGGAGTCCTTCATGCTACGCTGACCTGGGCAGCTTTCACTCAGCCCCGCATACTCTTCAAAGGTGGGGGCTTCCACCAGTTTTCCTTCATCTGGCAGAGCTATTGGAGAGCCTTACCTTCCTTTTCTCTGGTGTAGACAATTTGGTTTATAGCAAGGTATCCCTGACCATCATCCATTATGCCCAGTTCCTACTGACAGAGCTACTTATGATAAGTGTGCTGTTGAAGAAATTTATGGTAACTATGAGAAGAGCCTCCTGCAACCTTTTATTCACGAGTTAGATCATTCCCCTAAAGATCTTCATGCTTCATTTCAGACCTGGTGGACATCTATTTTTGAGAATCTTGTTGTAACAGGTAATATTATTATTTTCCATCGTATTTTCCTTTTGTAAATGTGCTCTCTTCCTAACTATGATTTGCTTTACTTTTCTCAGCTACACCAGGAAATACCTCTCAGAGTAGCTCACTGCCAAAGACTAGGAAATCATAAAAGACTTCCAAAGCGACTCCATAGCCTACCAGAAAATCTTCTCGCATTATTACTCCAGCTAAAAGGAAGATTAAGGTTCAGCTCTCCTCCTCATCCTCAGAAGAAAACAGCTCAGAATCATCTTCAGAGACAAAAACTAAACTTCTGCCGACAGAGAGTCTGCTAAAGAGGATGATTCACATGATGAAACACCTAATGCTCCAACTACCTCTGATCCTTCTACTAGCTTTCAGAGTAATCAACACCCTTCTCCTGCACCCTCCATGGTACAATTATTCTTCACCATATTTCCCCAATGTTCCTTCCTTACTAGTACTTAGAAAACTATGCTCATTCCTGTTTTAGGATCCTAAGGTTAGACGCACCCGTTTACAATCTCATCCAGAGCGTCGGATTCCCCTCCAAGGCTTGGATTGCTCTTTTATTTCAGCTTCTTCTCCAGCTACTAGCTCTTCTTATAGCCAGCCATCCCGAGAGACATTGGATGTCTCAAAACAAATCTTGCAATAATTTCTCAGTTTGGAGCTATTTTCCCTCATAGTAACTCAGAAGGATGTTGCCTTTTCTGCCCTTACTGTACTTTCCACTGCTGCCACCTCTGAGCAAGCTCAGCAACTCATTGACCTTAAGGAATGCATCAACAACCTCTTCTCTTCTTATTCTGACCAGGATATAACATTGGTGCAGCTCTCTGATACAATTGCTTCATTTGATACTGCAAGGAAACCTTTGGAGAGTGACATAACAGAATTGAATAATATCGCTGATGCTCTACAAACTGCTACCCAAAGTTATGACAGCAAACAGACTCAAATACAAGCTTTGAAGGAGGAAATTGCTCATTTAAAGGAAGAATCCATAGCTGACTTAGCTAAAGGGGAAAGCGCTCAACAATAATATGAGTAGCTCAAGCAGAAAGTAGATATTGATGAACAAAGTCTCATTGCCCTTCTACCAGAAGTTCGTCAACAAATGGTGCAGGTGAAGAAATTGGAGGAAGATAGGACTGCTTCATATTCCCAATGGAGAACCCTACAAGACTTTGATCTTTCTACTATCTGATATAGTAAACTATTAGTAGCATTTATATTTGCCAACTTTGGTCTACTTAGGAATTTGATTTGACTTAATGGCATAGGCATACCTATTGCCCCTTAAGCATTTGAACAGTTGACTGTTTAATTATGCTATTATACTTGAGAAATTAAAGAAATCAACTGCTTTATCATCTTTGTGGCCAATGGCCTACATTTATCTGGTGCACAGGTTTCATCTTTATTTCAGTTGACCCTAGGCCGTTATTGGCCTTTACATAATCTAGAACTATTCCCTTTCAACACTTTCCCAAATAGAAGGAAAGTATTTTTTTCAGGTACTTGCCATTTATATGGCGTTTATATATTTCTCCTTGCAAGCTAGTCAACCAGTAGGCATTTCCCCTTAGTACTTGATGGATTTTAAAAGGACCTTCCCAATTAATAGACCATTTCCCTAATTCACGGGCATTGCTTCCTACAGGTAAAATCATCTTCCATACTAACTCCCCTTCCTCAAAAGTTTTCTTCTTTAATTTCTTATTATATGCCCTTGAAACCTTCTATTTTTGGATTATCATTTGGTTCAATGCCCCCTTGCGCATCTCATTCGAATCTTCTAACTCCATTGATATTGCCTTTGTGTATAGATCTGATGATAACTCATGTTGTCTTGCCACTCTTAAAGAGGGAACAACAACCTCCATCGGCAGAACAGTATCATGCCTATAAGTAAGTGCAAACGGACTGATACCTGTAGCCTCTCTCTTTGATGTTTTATATGCCCATAGAGTCTCCGATAGAATTCTATGCCAATCCTTGGGGTTATCTTCTAACATCTTCTCTAAAATATTGATCAAAACTTTATTTGATGCTTCTGCTTGCCCATTTACCTAAGGATAATGTGGGGTTGAATTGATTAACTTGATGCCATAATCTACTGCAAATGCTTTTACCTCTTCACCAGTGAACATAGTCCCTTGATCAGTGGTGATAGACTCTGGGATACCAAAGCGATGAATTAAGTGCTCTTTGATGAATTGGATGATATGCTCCTACTGTACTTTTCTCATAGGTACGGCCTTTACCCACTTAGTAAAGTAGTCTATAGCTACAATTATAAAGTTGTGGCCTTTTGAGGAAGCTGGATATATTTTCCCAATAAAATCAAGTGCCCATGTCACACCTAGACCACCTGGAGTAACATGCTCCCGTAGAATACACAACGATTTCCCTCAAGGAAACCGTCATATACCCTACAAGGGATGAACCTTCCTAACAGATAACATGCATGTGGCAATCACAATAAGCAATGAATTTGTGGAATGATAGAACCATTCGAAGCACATATATTACATTTACTGCCTACTAAGAAATTGAATGCATAAATAATTACAAATGTAAACTACTCTAAGTCCCTGCCTTTTGTAGATTCTTGTTGAATGGCTGCCTTGGGATCCGTGCTCTACACTCCGCTGCTAACCTGCGTCTAACAGATGATGAACGCTCAGTATATCACTCAGTAGTGCAATCACATACATATAATGATTTCAATAAAATATAGATAAGTGATACAAGCCAAACCTTTAGCCCTCATCTTATAGACACGCGTTACCTGCAACACATATACATATCTCTATGCAGGCGACACATAGGACTATTCTTAGGGCACAATCCATTATCCAGTCATACCATGCATTGCCCCTAGAACAACCTTAACCGTATACACCCAAAACTCATATAATCATATGACATCCGTAAACACGCAGACCATATCTCATATGATCATGTAGCAATCATTTCACTTGGCACGTATTCACACGCATGTTCATGCTGTAATGTAGTATGGTGTATCTCATAGTTATTCATGCATTGTCTATTTGTCTTTTATCATTAATATCATTCATTATTACTATCATTCTTTTCTGTCATTTCTATGAGGATGCAATCAATTAAGCATTCCTCCTTTATATAGCATTCACTATAGCTATCATCATCTTTTCATAACACTTATCTATAAGCACTCATGGTGCTTCATTCATCGTATTCATCCTTCAGTCATGATACATAATGATAATGATAATGCATGAGGATGCATTCATGCTATGCATCCACCCTCTTGTTTTCCTGTAACATAACATCTCTTTTCTTTCTTTTATGATTGTGCACAATCCCTCTCATACTGGGTCCCTATGTACCGGTACTCAACTCCCGAAGGAGGGCATTAATCATTCGAGTCTTTAAACCCCCTTTTTCTCTATGTCTCGAGACTCAACTCCCATAGGGAGGTGTCGTACCCTAATTTTGAGCTTCTCGGATCGATTAGGATGAACCGGGTCTATTCCATCATTGTTTTGCCTTTACGGGCATTCCCGGTTCATTCTGGTGTGGTTCAGGGTTTGGTTTAGGGCTGCCTTAGGGCATTTTAGTCTTTTTAGCCTCTTACCCGAACGGGTAACGGGTAAGTTGTTTACCCGATTCTCTTCTTTAGTATACCCGATCGGGTATGTTTGTGAGTTAGTTATAATTTGAATATCTGTTATTTTTGGCGGGAGGAGGCTTTTGCTAGGGTTTTGAAAAATCTATTTTCTCTCAAATCTGATTTAAAAACGTGAATTTGTAACTTGAATC
>CANYBF010484796.1:0-12084 GCA_948192965.1 Dalechampia spathulata
ACTAAAATGGTAAAATCGATTTTGGAAACTCATAGAATAGATCTCCACCACCCGAACCCAATCTCTGAAGGGTTTAACTAGCACTCATGCTATGGGTCGGTTGGACCAATCTGGAACCATCCGGTGGTGACTCCCTTATGACTCTTTCTAGTCCGTATCATTCCCTAAGGGAACCCCTTAGGAAGACTATGCTTTCGCTCCAAGTGCGGTCCCCGATCAGTGACTTTCGCAAGCCTCGCTCTGGGCCCCGGCATAAACCGGCGCTCACAAAAACATGACCATGTGTTACTTTATTTATGTTTACAAGCTACATGTATAATTTAAACTTAAAGAAATATTATGAAAATTTGAACATGTATGGTTTCCTTCTTCTTTTCATAATTGATTTATCTTCATTATATGTATTGTTGTCTCTACCTCTTGCATGAAATTTGTTTATTCTAATATGTTGGTATTTTACCTTTGCTACGTGGAATGTATTTTATTTAACTTTGTTTATAGGCTTTGATTTGACATGTTAACTTAATTTAGATTTATGTTTGAACCTTAGGCCCAATATGATTTGTTCAATAATCTTTTATAACTAAAATAGGCAAAAAAAAAACATGTGTCATTTTAAGAATAACTTGACATGCACCACATACCTGTTATGTAAATATGGAATTTTCCCTTTTGCATATTTTAAGTTAGCGTATGAACTTATCTAAAATCTTAGGTTATCAAAGTTATAAGTATGTTAACAACAGTAAAAAGTGTAGGATTATCGATGAAAATATTACCACAAGTTACTAACAATGAATGTCCTTAATTTTAGATTAATAAATCCATTCTTCTTTATCTAAAATACTCTATAAATACCTAATATCTAATCATAAACACTACATAATCCCTTTATAGCTTTGGTATACAATAGTTCCCTTCCATTCTTTTTCTTTTTGTAGTTTTTTTATGATATTATTTTATGTTTTTGTACAAATAGTTACCAGATTTTACATTTCATTGATAGACTACTTTTTTTGTATGCATATCTTTTAATACTTTCATGTTGATTGGTTTAGCTTAAGGAAATTATGTGAAAAGATTTTTAAAGTTTTGCCACTGAACTTAGAAAGATATGTTTTTAAAACCTTTTCAGATATTCATTATTTATGAAATCTTTTCTTCATGCATTGGTATGTGCTTTAATATGGCATTATTAATGCTTTCAACATATTAATAGTTCCTTTTCTTACATGTTGCTTTATATTTTTTTAAAAATATTAATTGTTCCTTTTCTTACACGCTGCTTTAATGCATTTTAAAAATAACATTGAATTTAAATACCAACCTCTTTCCATTTGTTATCGATAATGATTTCTTTTATATTTTCCTTCCATACATGTGTTTTTTAGTTAGGCTTTTATATAATTTGTTGTTACATGAAGTTGTCAATAGACTAGATTTTTCATAACCTACATTTAAAATATAACAAATTAATGATTTTAGGTTTTGATGCAAAATAACTTTTATGACTAAAAAATTTAACTGCACATAATGTATTGAATGCATTCAAATTTGAATATAGATTTGAAATCCTAGACTTTAATTACACCAAAATATTTTATTATAAAACCAAACTTGAAACTTTATCATTAGAATACATGCAAAAGTCAAAAGACCTCTTAAAAAAAATGATATTTTGCTTTACATTTCCTATGTCTTTCTAGAATTCATATTTATATAATATTTGCTTCATCATTATTGTAATGGATGGTATTAATTTAAATTATTTTTACACAATTTTTTGCTTCACTATTATTGTAACGATACATATTATCATTCTAGAATTAACTTTTATATAAGAATAATGAAATTCTATAATTCATATTTTATATAATCTTTTTCTTTGTTAATTTATATAGCTATAGAATTGTTAACCTTATAAGTGGTGATCATTCATGTCTGGTCATGTATATATAATATATATAAGGATAATATTAGCAATAGTTGTTTTAAATAAAATTTTCCAATTAAGTTGATGTATAAGAATTTTTATCAGAAACTATGCTAATACTAATAGAAGTTCTATTTTTTTGGTCTTGTTTCCTTTTATGAAAGTATAGTTGGTTTTAAATGAAAGTTTCCAATTAAGTTGGTGCATATAAATTTTCATCAATACCCATGCCAATACTAATGGAAGTTTTTTTTTATCTTATTTTCTTTTATGGAAGTAATATACTTATTCACATGAGTTTTTATATGTTACGATTGTGTTGGAGAATTAAAATTTTCTTAAACTGTAGTACCTTCAAACTTCTAATCTAAATGATTGTGGATCTGCTATTTACTTGATATATATAAATAAGCATATGAATAAAGAAAATGCCTAGAAATAAACAAAATTTTTGAAACTATAAAGAGACAATGAAAATATAAATATGATATTTCAAGAATATAAAAGGGAAAATGTGAATTGAAAATTTAAATAAAGTTATTTAATTTAAAAATGCTTGCAGTAATTTAACTTGAGTGATTTTTGATTGACGATTGTTGGTTATTGATCTTTGATCATTATTGATCCCACTATCATTCAGAAACTTTCCTTAATATTAGCTACACCATTTCCTCAACTAGCACATTTAGAAACTTCCCTAATGCTCCATTTTTGAATCCGAGGTACATACATATTTTTTGCAATGCCATAAGCCATTTGGTCATATAATGCATCTAGCTTTTGGCTCATATAAGGCGACGTATTAAGTTGACCTTTTTATGCACGCATGTTGTGAACTTGCTTCCATTTCAATACAACTTGACATGGGTTCTTGTTTTTGAAACCAAGTTGTACACATATGTTTCATAACCCTATGAGTCATTTGGACATCCGACACATTTAGTTTATGACTTAAATAAGTCAGCACATGAAGTGAGTTTTTAACTATATGCATAGCACATATCACTTTATGCATCACATATAGTTGATTTTCCAACTATATGTGTTGCATATATTACTTTATGTGATGCATATAGTTGAAATACCCACTTTTTCCCATATTTCCAATTGATTATTGGCTCATTACCCAATGGATTTTATAAATACCCTTCGGGTATTGACTTTATGAGGGCAAACGCATTTTAATTCTAAGAATTAATACTCTTTGAGAATTAAATCTCACATAATTAAATAATTAATTAGGCCTAATGATAAAATTAATCTCATTAAAACCCTAATCACATTTTGGATTTGGAGAATAAACTTTGACAACTTTAGTAAGTCATTTTTCTCCTATTTCTCTTCGATTTTATTTAATTTTATGGCTTGATTAATGATTTTGGTTAATATCCTAAATGTTATAGTGCTATTTAAGACTCGTAAATATCTTAAATATTCTGTAACGATCAAAGAATCGACACACATTCGCATTTGTCATCACAAAACTCAATTTTTTATTTGATGAACACTATATGTGTTTCATGTATTATTATATGCATTGCATATAATTTGTTCAACATGACATGCATCGTATATACCACTTTCTGTGATATACATAGTCTAATTTTTATTATATGTAACACATATATAACTTTGTATGATGCATATATTATTCAAGATTGATAGAAATCCAACTTTTTTCCACTCAATTTTGCTTTGGTTTTCAATTTCTTTGACATTTCTAATGGCATTTGCAGTCTCAAAGTGATCCAAGTGAGTTAGACAAGTCATAAACCATAGCAATTTATTTAATTTTGGCCTTAAAATTAATTTATTGAGTTAAATGTTATTTTTGACTTAATTAGTTTGCAATTGACAAGATTGAGATCAAATTGAATGTTGAATCTATACTTTAATTGATGCTAAGGATATTAGAGTCTCTCGATTTTGATTTTCATGATCAATCTAGTTGATTTTGCCATTAGATCAACCTAATTTTGCTTTATTGTTCAATTAAATTCCATTTTAATTGATTTTATGTTTATTACCATTATAAATCTTAATTGGATGTTGATTTAATTCTAAGTGATATTGTGAATGATCTTAGAATCTTCTAATTATGGTAGGATTGATTTTTACCAAAAATTAATTTATTTCCATAATTTGACTTATGTTTATTTCCTTATTTACACAAATGTTACTGACACATTTTAGGGATTTGATCTTTGATTTATATCTGTATATAGCAATGAATTGGTCAAAAATATCTCAATATTCCTTTTATTGCTAATTTCCTTTTATGTACACTTTCCATTTTCATACATTTTAGCTTGTACCACCTAAAGCCGTTTTCTCGAGTGGAGGATATGTTACTACACATCTCAAATTTTGTATCAATGAAGACCTTTTGTAATAGAATAAGCCCTTATTTTATTATTTTTCCTAAGATGTATATTTTAAGTTTGTTCCCTCGTGTACCCCCTATATCTCTCTATCCCTTTCATTGGCCATTATCAATTTTTATTTATGTGGATGAGTTTTATTATGTTATTATATTTGCTATAATATATGTCATGTCATATGTTATATCATTATGCCATGTCATGTTATATTTGATGTCAAATGCCTTGATCAAATAGAGAATCACCTATCCGGTAGGCACTAGCATCGCTATCATCATCGTCATACTACACAAGACTTTGAGGATAATGGTGAATTCCTCATACGTCAGACACAGCTCAACATGTCCAAATTGAAAGACATGGGCTATTGGATCCCAAAACTGTATGGCAGTTTGCAAAAAAGTAGAGTTAATGAAGACTTGCTAGCATGTCTTCAAGTACTAGAGTCTGAACTCGCTCAATCAGCTCCACTCGATATCACCCCACTGGCGAGAGATGGTATGAAAAGTAAAAAGTGATTATTGAGTCATCATCTACCTACTCTTGAATAAAAGAATATATGAGTTATGTTTTAGCAAGGGAATATAATGCATAATATTCTTGCAGAAAAATAATAGCAGCAAACGATATGGTTTCACTATCAAAATTCAAATGATACAATGATCCAACTTTTGATAACTTTCAAATGTTTGTACACCATAACCCAAGTGTACTATGTAGAAGCCATACAAGGCTGCATAATCCTACTCTTTTATCTCTAGTACAGAAGTTAAAGAAGGTGGCATGGCACTGTCAACGTTGATCGCTACTCATCATTATCGTTGGTTTGACCTTCCTTTGAGCTGGGGCTAGGAAATTCTGTCGTAATGTTGTAGTGCTCTAGATGCTCAGTCAAGTGGGTGATGTTAGTTATCATTTACCATGTCATCTAGACATAGACTTTTCAGGACTCAGTCATGTCATAATATTATCCCTACATGCATAATAATATAGGTATATAAGTCAAGCATACATGCATAAACATCTTGTATAACACAGGTTACAAGTACTCATATGTAACTCCAACATCTCTATATTATGATGTTGATGTAGCCCAATCAGTAGCTAAGAGATTTCTGCTATGGCATTCTAAGGCACCTGCATAGGTCATCAAAATCCCAACCAAAGTTCAACAAAATCAGAAGCATGCCAATGCATGAAGAGCTACTTACATGAGTGGTATTCGAAGGAGCAAATACAACCTCCTCTCTCTTTGGCACATGGAATATCACCTTATGAGGGCACCCACCTTGATCATATGACTACACATACAGGTTCTGTAGCCACAGAAGCTACCCCTTAACTAAGTTGTATGGGTACTCAAAGTGAGGAGGAACCTCAAGACTCATCGCATCAGCCTCTGGTGTTAGCTCAGTTGCTATACTCCATGCCCTCTTATGAGCACCTCTCCTTTGAGAGCTCCTAGTTGTAGCAAAGCCCCAAGATCCTCTCCCTCCACTAAAGGTAGTAGGATAACCTTGAGATTTATCAACCCTAATACTTTACCCTCTACTGGTAGACAACTCTAAAGGCCCTAGCAATCACACCTGGATGAAAGTTGGATAATCCACCGGTGACTCTAATAGGCAGTCATGCTTAGGGAAGCCTGTCAGTATGGCTATAATCTTTGGGTCAATAGTAACATAGGATGATCAAAACATCATCCGAGGAGGTGAGGTGGGCTCTACATGACTTGCTGGCCCTTGACGCTAGTTAATGATACACTCTCCTTGGTAGAGAGATGATGCTCAGGGTATTTAATCAGCATGTGTTGCTATCTCTACATGTTGATGCTTAAACATATCTTGGGAGAGGCATATTATACTATGGATCAAATAAATGTCAATCAAAATCAACAATGCCTGCTCAAGCATATCCTATTATAGTTTTATTCAATTTTGTACTAATAAAATTTTCATTTACCTGATCCTAAGTGAGCTCATTGAGGTTCTCCCTCAACACATCTAAATTAGTCTTTGTCCTTTTACGTTGAACACTCCACACACGCATACAAGGAAAATCAAGAGGCAATCCACTCAAAACTACTGACTTGGGAAGCAACCTGAACTCATAAGCCATAATCTATAAAGATCAATATAATTAGATATGATAAAATTAATCAAGATAGAAGGATACAATAAGAAGAAGGTAGCATACCTCAATCACCAGCCAGCATCCGATGATCCTATCTCTATAATACTTATTGTAGAGATATAATTCATACATCAGTTGAGCTAGACCAGTACCCCTCAGTCAAGGCTCTCTATGATAGTAAGGTCTTATAGCACCTATAGAGCATATATATGGATGTTATTCTGGTCATCATTAAGTAACATGCAACCTAATATGTACAGTGGAACTAGTGGATGTACTACTCTCTAGTGATAATCTTACCTATTTGGGCATCTCTAGTGCTCTCCCGGAGACACTCAGATGTGATGTGATGCCTGATCCTCACTATAGGAGTGATGCTTAATAATTGGTAGATGATATTAAAGGACCAATATGGGGATGTCAATTTAGCATCAACCTAAATTGAGACTTCGCTGCACTCCAGTCCTATCATCCTAGTAAATATCCCTGGGGTGATGGCGATCTCACCCACTGACAGATGGAAAGTATATGTTGAGTCCATCCACCTCTCCACCATCATCACGATAGTATAGTAACTATTACTCTTCTCCATGCCAATGTAGCAGGAGATGTATTAGCCAAATCTGCTTTGATCTACATGCTCCCATACCTCCTCAAGAAGTTGTGAGTACCACTCATAAATATCTCAAGCACCGCCAGCACCTACTATGGTCTTCTCCCTCTGTAAATGATCAATATTTAAGTCAGATTTTTTAAACCATAACCACATGTACATGTCCCTAAAAGCATATATTCATACTCAAACACAAGCCTAAACTCACAAAGAAAGCCTTTTCTTTCAATTCCTATTATTGATTTATTAAAATTTTACCATAAAATTCATTATATACAATGTATGAAATGCTTTATATGATACATATATACTTTATGTGATGCATAAAGTTCATTTTTATAATATATACAATGCATATATACTTTATGCGATACATAAAGTTCTTGGTTTAGCAATATGCAATTCATATATTGCTTTATGTGACGCATAAAGTTTATTTCCCATAATGTATGATGCACATATCAATATATATGATACATATAATGAAGTTTCTGGTTGAAATTCAAAATGTTCATGTATTCTACCAAGATCAAGCATCCTAAATCGAGCCTAACTTTAGCAAAAATATGTTTTCCTATCCTAAATACCTTTAAATGAACCAAAATTCAAAAAACCATACCTTTTCTGGCGGTGCTCGAGATTGGTATGAACCCAGATCAAAAGACTCTAAGATTTGGTGCCCGAGAATGGCCTCGAAATAGATGTCACATGTAGTTTACTTACTGAGCATAAAACTCAAGATGAAAGTGGGGTCCTATGGTATAGTATCCTGTATCCAGCCATTTTCTTAAGGAGTTGGGAGAGTTGAGAGGAGATGCTTTTGAAAGAAATGAGAAGTAGATTGTGAAATGAAGGGAAGCTTCTTCTTTTATAAGGAATTTAAGCCTAATAGGCCCACCTTTATCTCAGCCCAATTTCCTCATATGAAGTTCATTTCTTAAGGCATTATTATCAATAGCAATCTTTATGGCAACTTAGCGTACCACAAAAATTTCATAATTTTTTAAGGTTATTCTCCCCAATGAGTTTGATTTTTATGTATAGTTGACCACCCAATCCAACAACGATTGTATGATCAAGCATTTGATTCCTAAACCTTGGCAGCAAGCATCTGAATTAGAATTACAGATGATTTTTAAGCCTTACAGTAAAACCTTCTGTCCTGTAATTGACCACTGATCAACATTGATCATCTCATCCGTGCAACTGGCATCTAGTGATAGAATTGGATAAACAAGCCTTAACATGAGCATCACATGATCAACATTGATCATTTAGCCTAAGCATTGGGCTCCCAATGCTGATATTGGGTTATAAAACTTAGTATCCTTAGAGAGTCAATTGTGATCATCTTACATGCATATCGGGCATCCAATGGTAGAATTTAGTTACAATCCTTAGCATGAGCATCACTTTTTAATAAGCTTTGATTATCTCACTTGTGCATTGAGTACCCAATGACAGAATTGGGTTACAAGGCTCAATATGAACATCACTTTTTGATCATCTCGCTTATGTATCAGGCACCCAGTGATAGAATAAGCCTTAGTATGAGCACCACTTTTTGATAAACTTTGATCACCTCACCCAAGCATCAGGCTCCCAATGGTAGAGTTGGGTTACAAGTCTCAGCATAAGCATTGCTTTTCGATAAGCTTTGATCACCTCACCCGAGCATCAGGCTCCTAGTGATAGAGTTAAGTATACAAGCCTTAGCATGAGCACTGCATGTCAACTAGCATTGATCATACACCTCAACATGAGTATCCTTAATGGATCATCCCCAGTAGATTGTGTTTCATTTTTTAGCATTGGTTACAAGCCCCAACTTGAGCATTAACCAGGTACTATTCCTGACTCTGGGAAGAAATCCATGTCGTGATTAGGCCTCATTCTATATACTTTTGCTTGTGTCATTCTAGAATGATCCTAATCAGGGAGAAAAATGTTGACACTGGATTTTCCAACTATATGCATTGCATATATTACTTTGTATAATGCATATAGTTGAAAAGCCCACTTTTTCATATTGCTATTTGACTATTGGCTCATTATCCATTGGGTCTTATAAATACCCTTCGGGTATTGACTTTAAGGGGGCCAAACACATTTAACTAACACTCTTTGAGAATTAAATCTCATATAATTAAATAATTAATTAGGCTTAATGATAAAATTAATCTCATTAAAACCCTAATCATATTTTTGATTTGGAGGACAAACTTTGCTAGCTTTGGTAAGTCATTTTTCTCATATTTCTCTTTGATTTTGTTTGATTTTATCACTTAATTTATGATTTTGGTTAATATCTTGAATGTTATAGTGCTATTTAAGACCTGTAAATATCTTAAATGGTCTGTAACAATCGAATAATCGACACATATTTATGTTTTTCATCACGAAACTCGATTTTTATCTAACAAACACTATATACGTTGCATATATTATTATATGCATCACATATAATCCTTTCAACATTACATGCATTGCACATATGACTTTATATGATGCATATAGTCTAATTTTTATTATATGTAACACATATATAACTTTATATGATGCATATATTATTAAGGATTGATAAAAATCCAACATTTTTCACTCGATTTCGCATCGATTTTCAATTTCTTTGACATTTCTAATGGCATTTACTGTCCCAAAGTGATTCAAGTGAGTTAGACAAGTCATAAACCATTGCAATTTATTTAATTTTGGCCTTAAAATTAATTTATTGAATTAAATGCTATTTTTGACTTAATTGGTTCACAATTGACATGATTGAGATTAAATTGAGTGTTGAATTTATACTCTAATTGATGCTAAGAATATTAGAGTCTCTCAATTTTGATTTTCATGATCAATCTAGTTGATTTTGCTATTAGATCAAGCTAATTTTGCTTTATTGTTCAATTAAATATTATTGTCATTATAAATCTTAATTGGATGTTGATTTAATTCTAAGTGATATTACAAATGATCATAGAATCTTTCAATTATAGTTGGATTGATTTTTGCCAAAAATTAATTTATTTCCATAATTTGACTTGTGTTTATTTCCTTATTTACATGAATGTTGCCAACATATTTTAGGGATTTGATCCTTGATTCATGTCTCTATATGGCAATGAATTGGTCAAAAATATCTTAACATTCCTTTTATTGCTTAATTTATTTTTATGTGCACTTTTCATTTTCATGCATTTTAGCTTGTGCCACTTGAAGTTGTTTTCTTGAATGGAGGAAATGTTACTATGCATCTTAGCTTTTGTATTGCCAAAGACCTTTTGTAATAGAATAGGCCCTTATTTTATTAGCTTTCTCCGAGATGTATGTGTTGACCCTCACTTTTCACCATCGTATAATTTTGGATCTTCGTTAATTCGGCTAGGATTTAGTCCCCGATATTGATCCCGATTATACATATAGGCCCCTGTGTCTTCCTCTGTGTGTTTTGGTGCGCAGAACATTTCAGGACTGGTGGGCCCACCATGGCGCCTGGCGGGACCCGCCGCGTATTCTGAGTGTTCTGTACATACAGAACACCCTTCCCTATTGCCTGTGCAAGGCAAATCGCTTGAAATGCAAAACATTGCATTTTTTGCCCCGGGTACTATTCATTATGAATAGTACATAGGTGGGGCCTACTAAACAGAAGCAGGGCCCGCAACCTTAATAACCTATTCTGTGTATTTTGTACTTACAGGATGCATTTCTCAACTGCCTTATGCAAGGCACAACGCTTGGCATCGCAAATGCCATTTTCTGGGACCAATACGCTGTGGGGCCCACCTAGCAATTGCGGGCCCATTGCTCCTATTTCCTATTTTGTGTATTCTGTACTTACAGAATACATTTCACACCTGCCTACGCATGGTAGGACACACAGAATGCAAAATATTGCATTTTGGGCCTAGGTTACTATTCACTATGAATAGTATGCGGGCGGGGCCCGCTTCTCCAATTAGCCAATTCTGTGTATTCTGTACGTACAGAGTACATTCCGCTGCTGCCTTACGTAAGGCACCTCTCGTGGCATTCCGAATGCCACATTTGTAAGTTCACCTCGTTGTGGAGCCTGCTAAACACTAGTGGGGTCCGTTTCCCACTACTGTCCGCTTCAATGCGTTCTGTACATACAGAACACACCCTATCTGCCGCCTCACTTGAGGCGGAACGCTTGGTATGCTATTTGCCACTTCCCGGCCCCTTTTGCACTGTGGGGCCCACAGGTGTACTATTCATCATGAATAGTACCCAGGTGGGCCCACCGTAAGAATTCACCATTCTTAGTGTTCTTGACGCGTAGAACACATTTCCGCTAGTACCTACGTGAGGCACGACTCACGGCACCCCATTTGCCACATTTTGCCCTTAATGGGCCTATTGGGCCCAAATTGGGCCCATTAGCCAAAACTCGATGTTCGGGACCGAATTTGAGAAAACTTATAACTGCAAAGTTTCTCAAAATGCCGTTTGCACTTTCTTAGACATATGACACTCATCCCGTTCCGCCCGTACGAGGCGGAGCACATAGGTAGAAAACACAACGTGCATAGCGCATAGCCCTATAGGCTACGCACGTTGCATAGTAAAGATGTTTGGTCGGGAGCCATTTCGGGACCGAATTTGGAAAAACTTTGTTCTACAAAGTTGTTCCTCACGTCGAATAACACTTATACGCTTCACGGCGCATCCCGGAAGTGACCACGGTGGGCCCTACACAAGGGTTTCTAGGCTATATGTGCGCGCATATAGCCCTATATGCGCCACATGTAGCACATGTATGGCGCACATAGCCCTATATGTGACGCACATGTATGCAAATACGTGCCAAAAATTACAAAATTGCCACCCAAAAATTTGCTCTATAAATATAGAGCTCGGGCAACATTTTTTAGAGCCCAAAATTTGCTCTGAGAGCAGCCAAACCTCTGCCAAAATCCTCCCAAATTAATTAAACACTTAATTAATTTATTTCTTAGGATCTAGGGACTTAATTGGCTTAGTTAGGCTCCCTAAATGTT
>CANYBF010484890.1:0-22367 GCA_948192965.1 Dalechampia spathulata
TTACAAACAAAGTTAGATAAAAATAACAAACAAACATAAATATGCATAAAATATAATAAAACTTTAGGAAAAACTTAGACTAAAGGCATAAACATAGCAAATATTAGGCATGATAAAACAACAAAATAGCTAGTTATCATAATGATATTTAAAATAAATTAAGAGAAAATGGTTTTAAATTCTTTTGGATCTTAAGAAAATTAAGATTTTTAACAGGTAATTATGAGAGAATTATTTACTTTATGATTAAATAAATTCTTATATTAGATATATTTCTACATAGTTAAGGTAAAGGTATTATTGAATTTATTTTGAAAATAGACATTTAAAATTGATAGGAATAGAGTAAGAAACTGCTGGAATTATTGAAATAGAATATTAAAGGGTAAGAAGGATTATGTTATGAGATAATTAAAATTTCCATATTAGATTATGACTAAACAATATTTGATTTTCAGCATAAATAAATTTTATAATGGGTAATAAATAAGGTTTTTGTTATATTAACAAAATAAAATAGTTTTTTGTTAAATTATTTAATTTACATGCTGTTTAGTAGAATTACATAGTTGTTTTTAGCATAATAGTATTTTCTGAAATATCGTTTTCTTTCCTAATTAGTGAAAAGAATAAAGTTTTCTTTGTAAATAATTTAACTTTTAATTAGAAAATGGATTAAATGGTAAGAATAGTAAAAGTGAATTTATGGAACTAAGTGTAGGATGAAGTTTAGATAATTATGAATTTTTATTTATTTATTTATTTACGACATGAAGGAATTTATGTTAATAAATTAATTAATGATTTATTTATAATACTTGTTTTACTATGGGTATTTTATTATATAAAAAGATAAATATGGTTTGAAGTTTTTCTATAAATTACAAAATTTGGTGATAATAAGTTTAGAGTAATTAGTAAAAAAATAAATATCTATTAAAATGATGAAGTTATATTTTAAATGATTTATACTTGATATTGATTTACGTTAACAATATAAGTCATAGTAATAATAAAATAATCACCTGCAATTCTAATAAAAAATTAATATTGATTGTGGAATAGGTCCATCAGTGAAAAATATTCACGTGTCTCCGAGAAATATTAACAAAGGAAATGACGTACCAGGTTTGTGCTAGATTATGTTAAGTCCGTGATCATTAAATGATTATAGGGATGAAAGATGGGTAATGCAATAGCATTACAATAAGTTAATTTAATTATGCATTTTATTTTTATCATGAACATAAGCATATATCATAACATGACATAGCATGACATGGTGACATAAGGAAAAAATAATTATGATGTGATATGAGACAAGGTTAAATGATTATGCTAGGCAACACGATATGAATTCCTACTGGAATAAAAGAATATATTATCATGAGAAAAAAAATGATGAAATGAGATTGAATTTAAATGAACTCATATGTTTCAAAATAAAATATAAAATAATGGAAGACCCAGTAAATGTGCATTAATAAAAATGATAAATGAGGATTAAGAGGGAGAATGCATAACATAAATGCATTCTCATAAACACATTATTCATAATTCATGTCATATGATAAATGATGATCGAAAATAACGTGATTGTATTTAAATAATAATTCTATAAATGTTCATTGTCGTGTTAAATACTGTATATTTCGATGTCATGTTATGAAAACTAAATAAGTTTGTTATTTGGTATGATAGACATAATCATTTCTTGACATCATTATTTTTAAGACATGCAAATACTTTACATTTTTATCTAGCACCATTAAGTTTATACTCAGCATTTGTCAATTGATAAATGTAGGATCAAGCGAGGTTGCAGAAAAGGAACATCAATAAAATGGCAGGGCATATCAGCATTTAGTCGGTAAATGCTTAAAGTATTTTTACAGACTTCTATCGTTATAGATTGTCGTGCAACTATTTAAATAAAGAACTTTGGCAGTCAAATAAATTAGTTTGACAAAAATTAAATAAATGTAAAATGATGAATGTGTGTATGTTATAATTTCATTGTGTAATTTAAAATCAGAAACAATTGAATAATTATAAGATGTATCTTATTATATCGTATATATATAAAAAGAAAAAAATTTTATGATATGTATGAGATTCTTTGTAGGATAATTATTAATTTTCTCGATTAGAAAATTAATAGTCATTCTACGGGAGCATGTTACGTAGTCGGAAGATGTGACACATATTTAGATTAGTTTGTAGTATTATTCATTGATGACATTTTGGTGTATTCAAGAGATACGGAAGAGCATGATAAACATATTCAGATTATGCTGCATACTCCTCAAGAGAAGCAGTTATATGCTAAAATTTTGAAATGTGATTTTTGGTTGGAGTGGGTTTCATTTTTAGGGTATATCGTGTCTACAGAAGGTGTAAGAGTGGATCATAGTAAGGTGGAAGCTATACTTAATTGGAAGCCACCTAAGCGTGTTACGGAGGTATGTAGTTTCTGGGTTTGGTTGGATATTATGGTAGGTTTGTGAAAGGATTTTCAACTATAGCATTACTCTAATTAAACTTTTATGAAAAGATGTTCCTTTTGAATGGACGAAGAAGTGTTAGAAGAGTTTTGATAGGCTTAAGGAATGTTTGATGCAAGCCTCAGTGTTAACGTTACCTACCTTGGGTAAGGAGTTTATTTTGTATAGTGCTTCACCTAATGGTGTTGGATGTGTGTTGATGCAAGATGATAAGGTGATAGCATATGCCTCTAGATAGTTGAAGCTATACGAGAGGAATTATCCTACACATGATTTGGAGCTAACAACAATAGTATTTGCATTGAAGATTTAACATCATTAATTGTATGGTGAAAAATGTTATATTTATACTGATCATAAAAGTTTAAGATATTTGGAGACGTAGAAAGAACTCAATTTGAGACAAAGAAGATGGATGGAGTTGATTAAAGATTCTGATTGTGTAGTTGATTATCACCCCGGGATAGCAAATTTGGTAACCAATGCCTTGAGCCAAAAAGTTTTAGCACACTTTCATGCTACAACATTGGAGTTAGTAAGTGAGGTATGTAAATTGAATGCCCTATTATCTTTCTAGTAAAATGGCGGAATAGTAGCATAATTGTAGATGAAACAGTTGTTGGATGATCAAATTAAGGAAGCAATGCCGAGGGATGAGTTATATATGAAATGGTTGCAACAAACTCATGTAGATGGGAAGCCTGGCTTTAATATTTGTGTGGATGGTTTATTATTTTATCAGGGGTGTAGATGTGTGCCTAATGATGTGGTGCTAAAGAAGAATATTCTAAAGGAGGCACATGAATTATCATATACTATGCATCCTCATAACACAAAGATGTATAGGGATTTAAAGAGGTTTTATTGGTGGATTAGTTTAAAATGGGACATTGCAGATTATGTAGCTAAATGTCTCATTTGTCAAAAAGTGAAGGCGGAACATCAGGTGCCTGCAGGATTACTTCATCCTTTAATTATTACAGAGTGGAAATGAGAATGAATGACTATGGATTTTATGACTGGGTTACTATAGACTCAGAAAAAGTATGATGCAGTTTGGGTGATTATTGATAGATTGACTAAGTCTGCCCATTTTCTACCAGTTCAGATGGATTATAGTTTAGATAGATTGGTGGAGTTGTATGTTTGTAAGATAATGTCACACCCTGACCCAAGACTCGAGGGATGACGACATGATCCTGTAGCATAACTATCGCTCACCCGTCTCAGGAAAACAATAATTATACTACAAGAGATTTTAAACCTCTAATGCTCGTATAAAAATCTAATAAACAGACATATAAATAAATAAATACAAACCCCTGGATATAAACATGGATTCTTATATAATACATTCAGTATACTGCTAAATACTACAAATACAAGGGAATATGTATAAATATACAACACTGCAGGAGTCCGTCCAGAAGACCAAGGCACGAACCACTTGCTGTACCTTTAGTCCCGGTGCCCACCCTCTGAACTCAAACCTACGTTCATCAAATGAAGAATGCTGAGAATAATCTTAGTGGTGCTAGGAACACATAACATGTCATACACATATCACAATCAATGAATACAATATACGATCAAGCATACGGTACACAGTCAATCACACGACATACAGCCTATCGTACCATCATAAATGCTCCACAATCAATCGTACAGTGCACTTGCCCTCAATTGGCACTTCTTGTGCTCTTTTAGGAGTATCATTCACCCCTTCACCATATTGATCAATACCGGCACTTCTCGCACCTGTAAGGCATCTCACCCCTTCACCATATTGATCAATACTGGCACTTCTCGCACCTGTAGGGTATCACTCCTTTCATATCAATCGGTACTGCTCGTACCTTTCATATCACCACCCTTATTTCACTCCCTCACATGAGATGCAATGCAATCATTCAGAATGCATGAATAAGCCATCATACAATTCTACAAGCCACACACCCAATAATCACAAGGCACGTTCCTTCCCAGAACCAATAGCCATACATACGTTCCTTCTCGGAACCCATAACTGCAATTACAATTATCAAAAGCATGCACAAGCATAATCGCAGGGAATTCAATCCCCAAGCATCAATCCGATAGCCATGCTTGGCTTAAGAGCAAGAAAGGAAGCTCATACAACCAATAGAAGGTTCTAACATAAACATAGCACAAACATAACTCACTAGCACAAACCTGAAGAAAGACTATCTCGAGCCCGTGATCCCATCGCTAACCAGCTCTAGCTTCAACTTCAAGCTCTTGCACTATCTCGGTGCCTAGAACCTCTTTCCTCTGTGTTTTCTAGGGTTTTGGGACGTTTAGAAGGGTTTTGAGGGAAAGGAATATAAGAAAATGGCTTATTCTTAGCTATTAAAAAGGCAGATTTAAGTCATGTATGACCGTACCACCACTCTACGCCCGTACCAGCCTAAAAACCCTGATAAACCTAACTTCCTGCGAGCTACGGTACGGCCATACCATCCTTTGGTACGCCTGTACGGCCATAACGGTACCTATCGGGATCCAGCGTGTGCGAAAGGAATGCACACAATTACAGGAAAATAAGAGTGAATGAGTTAAAAGATGGATGAGGAGGAAAGGCAGGAGCATTGGCATTGCATTGCATCAGATGCTAGGATTGTAATGCCCTGTTATGATGTTTGTGATGAATTGTTATATGTTGCATGATTGTTTATATGTGTTTCTAGCACCACTGAGTTTATCTCAGCGTTTGTCATTTGATGAACATAGGTTCAGAGCCCACGGGGGAGCGTTCAGAGAAGGATTAGAGGTCGTCAGCTGAGACAGACTGATCTCAACTTGGTACGGGACTTCTGAGGCATACTCCGGCTCCTTTTTGTTATGTAGCTAGGATGGCAGTAGTCATGTATTTATTGTATAGCTTTTAGTGGTATTCTGTATACACTCACATAATGTATAATAGGTTTTATTTATATGAGATACAGTATAGCCTGTTATTGTATGTTGCTCGAATGTATGATGAGTTATCCTGGGTATATGTATGCGCATCACGTTGTTTCCGTTGCACAACCACCATTACGCTTAGTGATGTGTCCCCATATGACGTCAGCACGATGCATCCCTGGTGGTGCAGGCACTGGTCTTCTTCTGGGGGCCACTATCTGTGTCACGGGAGCATGTCCTCCTGGGTATGGGCCGAGTGTGACATGTAATCCGAGGAATTCCTGTAACTTCTGATCTGTATAAGCACTCGAAACATACTTCTCCCAGAATTCCTGCAGAAAATCTTGCCACGATAACACTGGTGGCTCTGCTAAACTCTATGGACTCGTCTTCCACCACTCGTAAGCATCCTCTTATAGCAAAGAGATGATGTAGTCCAGCTTCAGTTCATCTGAGCAACCCATCTGTCAGAAAATCCTCTGAGTACGCTCTAGCCACGTCTCTGCAACATACGGATCTATGGTCCCCATGAAATCTGTGGCCCCAAATGCCCATAGCTTCTGAAAATCTCTCTTCTGTTCTTCCCTTTGTGGCACTACCGCTGGAGGTAGGGTAAGAATGTAGGTAAATTCTGACCCTGCATCTGAATGAAGCGAAAGAACTGGGTAAACTGAGTTGCCAACGGATATGCTCCAGTAGCTGCAGGTTACTCTCTATGGTGCTCTGGCAGCCTGCTCTCTTTGTGTTACCATGCCCTCTGCCTGACTACCAACCTCATATATATCATCCCGGACCTGCATATAATCATCACCCGTAGCACCACTAGCCCCAGCTCTATCAGACATGGTTCACCTTTGTATCTGATGCTTCTCCTGTAACTGTATAAAACAAACATTAGCTCTTATCAGTAACTCAGACTATTAAGACTCCCATTTGTGCAAATTCCTTATTTGGCAGTAAACATAAATGTACCCGAGCAAAACCTACGAGCTAACCATTGCACCCTGAGCAACCATAGCTCTGATATCACTTAACATGTCATACCCCGACCCAAGACCCGAGGGATGATGACATGATCCCGTAGCATAACTATCGCTCACCCGTCTTAGGAAAACAATAATTATACTACAAGGGATTTTAAACCTCTAATGCTCGTATAAAATCCAATAAACAGACATATAAATAAATAAATACAAACCCCTGGATATAAACATGGATTCTTATACAATACATTTAGTATACTGCCAAATACTACAAATACAAGGGAATATGTACAAATATACAACACTACAGGAGTCTGTCCAGAAGTCCAAGGCATGAACCAGCTGTTGTACCTCTAGTCCCGGTGCTCACCCTCTGAACTCGGACCTATGTTCATCAAATGACAAATATTAAGAATAATCTCAGTGGTGCTAGGAACACATAACATGTCATACACATATCACAATCAATGAATACAATATACGATCAAGCATACGGCACACACTCAATCATATGACATACAGCTTATCGTACCATCATAAATGCTCCACAATCAATCGTACAGTGCACTCACCCTCAATTGGCACTTCTCGTGCTCTTTTAGGAGTATCATTCACCCCTTCACCATATTGATCAATACCGGCACTTCTCGCACCTATAGGGTATCACTCCTTTTATATCAATCGGTACTGCTCGTACCTTTCATATCGCCACCCTTATTTCACCCCCTCATATGAGATGCAATGCAATCATTCAGAATGCATGAACAAGCTATCATACAATTCTACAATCCACACACCCAATAATCATAAGGCACGTTCCTTCCCGGAACTAATAGCCACACATACGTTCCTTCTTGGAACTCATAACTGCAATTACAAGCATCAAAAGCATGCACAAGCATAATCGCAGGGAATTCAATCCCCAAGAATCAATCCGATAGCCATGCTTGGCTTAAGAGCAAGAAAGGAAGCTCATACAACCAATAGAAGGTCCTAACACAAACATAGCACAAACATAACTCACTAGCACAAACCTGAAGAAAGACTATCTCGATCCCATGATCCCGTCGCTAACCAGCTCTAGCTTCAACTTCAAGTTCTTGCAGTATCTCGGTGCCTAGAACCTCTTTCCTCTGTGTTTTCTAGGGTTTTGGGACATTTAGAAGGGTTTTGGGGGAAAGGAATATAAAAAAAGGGCTTATTCTTAGCTATTAAAAAGGCAGATTTAAGTCATGTACGGCCGTACCACCACCCGTACGCCCATACCAGCCTAAAAAGCCTAACAAACCCAACTTCCTGCGAGTTGTGGTATGGGCATACCATCCTTTGGTACCCCCGTATGGCCACCACTCACCTGAAGCACACATTTTCTTCCAAGTTGGCGTACGACTGTACAACCCTTTGGTACGCCCGTACAGACTCTAGGAACCCTAGCCCCCATATCTCCCCTATTTGGTACGGTCGTACGGATCCCCGTATGCCCATACCACACTCCTCTCTTCTCTTCTCACCCTCAAACGTACTCCCCGGCCACCTGAAATACCCATACTCAACCCAAACATGCATGCCATCATGCACACACCTAGCATACACACAAATACACATCAGAACACGTCATCACGATGCATACATAAGCATACATACATAGCACATACGCAAGCATTCGTACCAAACATGTATACATACACGTATACATGCAAACAATCATACACAAAAATACTAAAACTCCTAGGGGGTCAAACGCGGGCGTAACAGATAATGAGATTGCATGGTGTACCATTGTTGATAGTATCAGATCGAAATCCATGATTCACTTCTAGATTCTGGGGTAGTTTATAAAAGGCCCTTGAAATTAGAGTAAATTTTAGTACTACTTTCCATTCCCAGATAGATGGACAATTAGAAAGAGTTATTCAGTTATTGGAAGATATGATGTGAGCATATGTTTTGGAGTTTGAAGGTAGCTGGGATAGATACATACCATTGATGGAATTTGCCTATAATAATATCTATCAATCTAGTATTTAGATGGCTTTTTATGAAGCTTTCTACGGATGAAGATGTAGAACACCATTATGTTAGGATGAAGTAGGTGAAAGGAAACTAATCAGGCTAAATATTGTTCAGCATACCAAAGAAAAAAAATCAGAATAGTGAAGAAGAGACTTAAGGCAGCTAGTGATAGATAAAAGTCGTATGTGAATCTAAAATGGAGAGATATTGAAAATAAGGTTGGCGATAAAGTGTTCTTAAAAGGTTCACCATGGAAATGGGTAATGAGGTTTGGTAAAAAGAGAAAGTTAAGCTCGAGATTTATAGGACCATATGAGATATTGGAAAGAGTGGGTCCTTTGGCGTATAGATTAGCTTTATCCCCGGAATTAAAGAAAATTCACAATGTGTTCCATGTATCAATGCTTCGGAGGTATAGATCAGATCCTTCTCATGTATTACTAGTAGAATCGATTGAGGTGCAACCAAATATGACTTATGATGAAGAACCAATATTAATACTAGCCTGTGAAATGAAGAAATTATGAAATAAGCAGATACCATTGATGAAAGTTTTCTGGAGATTTTATAAAGGTGACGAAGCTACTTGGGAATGAGAGGAGGACATGCGAAAACAATATCCTTAGCTATTTTATAGGTACATTTTAGGATGAAATTTATTTTAGCGGGGGGGGGGGGGGATTTATTACACCTGTAAATAGGGGTTAGAAGAATGTGTATATGAATTCTTAAGAATTGAACCAATCACATAAATGTAAATTTGGCAAACATTGGATTTAAACTTATCTTAAGTTATATAAGCATAATCGGGTCAATCGCGGAGACTAAATATAATGTATTCAGGATAAGAAATATAGTAGAATAGAATAACATTCGGAATAAAAACTAAGTTTTATATATGAATTAAAAGCATTAAAGTTAAATGTGCTTAAGTGGGGAGGATGGGTGATCTCCCCGGGAAACGTGCGATTTTCAATCGCGTAAGCTGTTTTAGACGATTTAAGCTATGGAATCTTGTCTAGAATAAAACGAGGATTCTATTAAGCTATTTGGAAGTATTTGGGATTGAAATATAGTTGGGAATATCGAATAGCTAGGAAAATTGATAAGGGTAATCTTGAAAATTCCAATTTTAGGGATTAAATTGCTAATAATGGAAGTTGAAGGACTTAATTATAATATTTAAAGGTTATAGAAGGACCTATTTGGTAAAATTAGAAATTTAGGGGTTAAATTATAAGTCCTTAAAAATTTAAGGACTAAAGTGGTATTTTTACCAATTTAAGTTATGACTTATCTTCTTAAAAGACTTATATTGATAAAATTAAATAGAAAATCAAGAAAAGAAGGAGAGAAAGTTTAAATATAAAGGGGGAGGAGAAAGGAAGAAGAAAATCATTTTCCAGGTAATTTCTTAACCATTTTCATTATTTTTTTAAAAGAAATTGATAGAAAAAGTTACAGTTTTTGATTCTCTATCATTTGATATAAGTTTTACCTTAAGAAAGTGGAGGATTAAGTTGGAGGAAGTAAAGGAAGGATTAAGGAGTTTAGGGGGTCTTATGAAAGGTGATGATTTAAGTTGATTTTAAGGTAGAATAAGGTAGAATAACAAGCATTTGTTATGATTTATGCTTTGAAATGAATTAAAATGATGTAAAATATCTTGTACAAGGAGAGGAAGATTGGGTCAAGTATGGAAGGATGTTCAATATATGTTTTAGGTTGATTAAATGCATGAAAATGAAAGATAATATGATAGAATTAATGATTTTGATAAGAAATATGGAAGCATTTAAGTGAAATGGTAAGAATAATCAATAACCTATTCGACCAAAGAAGGAATGGTATGACGGTGTTGAGTTTAATGTGAAATGAATGTATATTAATGTGAATTAAGATGGAAAATAATGGTTTAAGGTGTTAGGAGTGAATAAAATTCAAAGCAAATCCATAAGAATGAAGCTAAGAATATATGATTATTTTTGATCCATGAAGCATTTATTATGATTGAATGTGTGTGATGATGGAAATGTGTTGTAATGATTGGAAATATATGATATTTGATGAATAAAGTGTAATATTTTAGGTGGATGGATATTAAATATGAAAATTATTATATATTATGTATAAATGTTGAGAATTATATAATATATTGTGTATTATGATGGATGTTGATTTGGAGTTGTGAAAATGATGTTTTGGAGGAAGGGAATTGTGTTTTTTGTAGGTGGATGTAGAGATTTGAAAGATTTGATTTTAGGATATCTGAATTACAGACGAAACTCTGCCGAATTTCTATCAGAATTATGTAATTTGGAAGAAAAGTCTAATGAAATATAAAAGAAGTGTTAAGTGTGTTTAGTATAGAAGTTTGATTTATAATGATGTTGGAAATGATTTAGAAGTGAAAAGGGAATTATGGTTCCTCTATAATTTTAACAGTAGTTGAAAAATTAAGTTTTAAGCTTATTCTGATAGTTCTATCACTATTATGTAAATACGGCTGAAGGAGTTAACAGGGAGAATTTAGGAAAAGGAAAGGAAACATAAGAAAAACCTGTTTAAAGTTCGTGCATAATAAACAAACATTATTTATTTTTGAAATGGATTTAAGTTTTAATAATTGTTTAATTGACTGTTTTTAACGATCGGTTGCAGAATGGGTATCAATGTTAACTTTGATTTCTGATTATGTATATTCTTTTATTGATTAAATTAATGATGAACTTATGTTATTTGATTTTACCATAATTAATTTATAATTCTATATATTTCTCATTGGGTTGAAGCTTGAGACCCATTCTCTTCTCAATGAGAGGTGTGCATATTAGATTATAAGATATCACCTCGGGATGGGATCGAGACCCATCTCCCATCTGGGTTACAGTGATCTAGTTATTGTAACTTATGATACAGACAGTATGGTATGATATAGTCACCTTAGGGGTGGGATTGAGACCTGTCTCCTATCCGGGTTATAGGTTACTGTAACTTATGATGTAAGTTATTGAAATAATGGAAATGGTTAATAATGCAAAATGATTTTCTTGCATGATTTTTTATTTTGAAATTATGCAATAAGTGATGATTATGATTTTGAAAAGTTTATTCTTTTACATGTTAAAGATGGAATTTAATTTGTATTAGTTTCATTATTATTTATATCTTTATTTAACACTGTTAAACATATTACAAGGAATGTTAAAAATAAAATCACGCAACTTGGTGAATAGTAACTTGATAAATAGTAACTTATGAATAGTACTCTTTAGCATGATACTCGTAAAGTAAAATAAACAAAATAAATGTATCTGTTATAGTGAATTTAATGACAAAAACATAATTTATGTTCCATAACTTTTATAATTTAAAAAACTCTAAACAATAGAGAAAACAATTACCAAATGCAGTGGTATAGAAATATCATTCGTAATTCCAATCATGAAAATAAGGTAATTTTAAATTTTTGCTACCATTTAAATAAAAGCTATCGAAATGAAAACCTTAAAAATGAAAACCTCGAATGGCTAAAGTCGAGGTGGTGCTATCTAAAGTAGACATTGAAAACCTTGAAAAGGATGTCATTGATAGGAACAAAGTTGTGGGAACATGGATGGAAGATACCCAATCTGCATATGACTTACTCCGAAAGGAGGTGCAGGAATTGAAAGAGAAGGTAAATGATCGGGTAAATGTAGGTGGCTCTGGATCAGAGATAAATGGATGTTTTTCACGGGCTAAGATTCCTGAGCTAAAGATGTTTAGTAGAGCTAGAGATTCCAAGGTTGTATGCAACTTCTTATTTGACCTGGAACTATACTTTGAAGCAATAAAAACCTCTTCCAAGGCCCAGTGGTTGTTACTCACACCAATGTATCTAAATAATGATGTGAAGATTTGGTAGAGG
This sequence comes from Dalechampia spathulata, assembly GCA_948192965.1. Classification (NCBI taxonomy): domain Eukaryota; kingdom Viridiplantae; phylum Streptophyta; class Magnoliopsida; order Malpighiales; family Euphorbiaceae; genus Dalechampia; species Dalechampia spathulata. Next base: position 12,336 of record CANYBF010484890.1, read on the forward strand.
ACCAAGAAGGAACAAATCAAGGAAGGAAAGTGTGTTATTAGCACTTGGGAAGAGTTCAAAACTACTTTGAAGGCTCAATACTGCCTAGAGAATGTGGCTTATAATACAAGATAGAAGTTGATGAAGTTAAGACATACTTCTTCCATTAGAGAATATGTTTGAAGCTTTTCTGCCCTAATCTTAGATACTCTATATATGGCAGAAGCCGATAAAGTCTCTTGATTCCTAAAAGGACTAAAGCCATGGGCAAAGAATGAGTTACAGCGGCAGAGGGTAAAGGACTTGGCAACCGCTATCACTACAGCGGAGAGCATAGATGATTATGCTAACCACCTTGGGAAGAGGAAGTTTCCCTCTTTTGAAACTAACGAGGTTTGAGATAACAGGTGGAATAAACCATTTAGCTGGAGTGCCGAGCGGGGTAATGGACCTAATAGCTCTTCCTTAGGATTTAGTAGAAGAGCACTGATCACAAGAGGAATGGGAAACAAGAGTAACTTCCCTCCATGAAACTTTAATTTGAGGGAGTTTAGACCATCTAGAGTTGTTAGCTTTACTTTGGGGAAGCCTCCAGGTATAAAATGTTTTCTTTGTAGTGGCCTACTTAAAGTAGCTGAATGTCCTTATAAGGCTGTTTTAAGTGCGTTAAAGGCTGTGAATTACAAAGAAGAACCCAGGATAGAGGAAAAGGAAGATGATCTAAATGAAGCTACTATGTGGGAGCCCTCCGTTTCTTAGGAGCTCTCAAAAGGCAAAATGTAGCAAACAAAATTACCTTTGAGAGAGGATTGATGTATGTGGATTTTATGCTGAATGGAAAGACTTTTAGGGCATTAATTGATACGAGAGCCACTGATAACTTTCTTGCCAATTCTTGGGCCCTTTGACTAAAGTTGCAAGTTTAAGAGGATAGTGGAAAATTAAAGGCAGTGAATTCGGTAGCTATTAAGACCACAGGTGTTGCCAAAGAGGTCTCATACCGATTGAGTCCTTGGACAGGAAAATTAGATGTCACTATTGCTCTAATGGATGCCTTTGATTTGGTGTTAGACATGAATTTCTTGAAAAATAGTCAAGCTATGCCAGTCCCAGCTGTAAACTGTCTGTTATTGGTGGGAGAGAGGCCATGTGTTATCTTGGTGATGATGAGTCCTATCTGTGAAAAGAAGGTACTTTTAGCCTTGTAGTTGAAAAAGGCAGTAAAGAGAAGGGAGCCAACTTATATGGTAGTCCCAATGCAGCACGAATAAGAGACTGCTTTATAATGCCCTTCATTAATCAAGGAGGTAGTTGATGAGTTTATAGATGTCATGCCAGAGAAGTTGCCTTACGGTTTGCCTCCTTGACGGAACATTGATCACTTAATTGAGTTACTCCTAAGGACAAAACCTCCTGTAAGAGTACCATACCGTATAGCCCCTCTTGAACTGGTTGAGTTAAGGAAATGGTTGGATGAATTATTGGAGGTTGGGTTTATCCACCTTGTAAAAGCCCTCTTCGGTGCTCTTGTGCTTTTCTAGAAGAAGTAGGATGGGAGTTTGCGACTCTATGTGGATTATCAAGCTTTTAATAAGGTTACGGTACGGAATAAATATCCCATTCCTTTGATTGCTGATTTATTTCATCAACTAGGATAAAACAAATAATTCACAATGCTAGATTTGAGATCTGGCTATCACCAAGTGAGAGTGGTTAAAAAGGATGAACTAAAGACTGCCTGTGTAACCTAATATGGTGCATTCAAATTCCTTGTCATGCCTTTTAGACTAACCAATGCTCTGGCTACCTTTTGTACCTTAATGAATAAGGTGTTTCATGAGTACATAGATAAATTCATGGTGGTTTATCTAGATGATATTGTAGTCTATAGCACTACCTTAGAGGAGCATCAAGAACATCTATGATTGGTGTTTGAGAAGCTACAAGAGAATTGGTTGTATGCTAAGGAAGAGAAATGCACTTTTGGACAGACTAAGATTAAGTTTTTAGGTCATGTGATTGACCAGGGGCATATACAGATGGACCAAGACAAGTTGAAGGCCATTCAAGATTGGTTGGAAGTGGTCTAGAGAGTGCCAAGAGGCCTTTGATAGCTTAAAGTAAGATAATACATCGTTACTTGCTGAGTGCCAAGTTTGTAGTGAAGACTAATAATACATCAATGAGCCACTTTTTGACACAGCCAAAGCTCACCTCAAAACAAGCTAGATGGCAGGAACTTTTAGCAGAATTTAACTTTCACTTAAAGTATAATCCTGGAATAGCTAATCGTGTTACTGATGCCTTAAGCCGGAAAGTAGAATTAGCGGCTATGAAGCAATTAGCTTATCTATCTTCCAGTCAGATTAAAACTTCCTTGCGGGACAAATAAGGGAGGGTTTGATGAATGACCCTCAAGTGGTAGCTTTGATAAATTTGGTGAAGCAAGGGAAGACGAGGTAGTTTTGGTTGGAGGATGGATTATTGATAGCAAGGCCAGATCGTCTCTATGTACCTTGGTCGAGAAACTTAAGAAAGATACTATTAATTGAATGCCATGATACATTATGGGTAGGACATCCAGGATGGCATCAAATGTTAGCATTATTATCTTAGTACTGCTATTGGCCAAAGATGGAGGAAGATGTAAAAGCTTACATGAAGATATGCTTAGTTTACCAACAAGACAAAGTGGTAAGACAAAAGAAAGTTGGCTTGTTGGAATCTTTGCCTATGCCAACCCACCCGTGGGAGAGTGTCTCACTAGATTTCATTACTTATTTACCTCGAGTGGGGGAGTTCAACACTATTCTGGTTGTGGTGGATAGATTCTCAAAGTATGCCATTTTTATGCCTATGTCTAAGTATTCCAAGTCTAAAGATATGAAAGAGCATTCTTCAAACATGTAGTGAAATATTGGGAAGTCCTAAAGAGTATTGTAAGTGATCAAGATGGTAGATTTCTGAGCACCTTTTAGGTAGAACTATTTTGATATAACGGCTGGTTTCCATCCATAGACAGACGGACATATGGAAAGATGGAGAGATTCAATAGTATGCTGGAGGAGTACTTGCTACATTTTATCAACTCCAATCATTCAAATTGGGCATCTCTTTTGGATATCGCCCAATTATATTTTAATTCCTAGAAATATTCTACATCTAACCAAACTCCTTTTGAAATTATTTCAAGTCAGCAGCCATTAGTTCCTCACTTTGTTGATGCCATATATATAGTAGGAATCCGTAAGCATTCAAATTTACGAAAGAGTGGAGATAAAATGAAGAGATAGCACGAGCACACCTGGAAAGAGCATTACAGAGGATGAAGAAGCATGCAGATACCAAGCGGTGACCAGTATAATTTAAGGTGGGAGATCGAGTACTTGTACAGTTATGCCTAAAACAAATCCATCTCAAAAACAAAGATATAAGGTTGATACCCAAATATGAAGGACTAGTGCTAGTCCTTGCAAAAATAGGTGTCTTTGCTTATAGATTATAATTGCCTGAGTGGATGAAAGTGCACCTAGTCTTCCATGTGAGTTTGTTATGCTTGTACCACACGGATGAAGAAGATGAATCCTACAACCAACCTACTACACCAACCATCATGAAGATGAAAATGAAGACCCTTACCAAAGTAGTTGAGGGGATCTTAATGTATGGACTTTTTTCACTAATAAAGGTATACATACGTAGTATTTGGTCAAGTGGAAAGATGAACTAGAGGAGAAGACTAGCTATGAGAGAGAAGATAAACTCTAGGCATTTAAAGATTTGATTAAAGACTTTGAGAGAGGGCGGTTGACGGGGTCGTCAACCTTTTGAGTGGGGGAGAGTGTAAGGGATAAAGCTTTTATGTAAAGGGAAAATGGGTAGAACGGAAATAGACATAATATATTTTGTTCTTATTCTAGTAGCTTGTAACATAGAATGTGAGAATTGATTCCTTGTGATCTAGTATTTATGAATGATAAAATTAGCCATATTCATTCATGTCCTACTGTTCTTCTGTGTGCGATTGTTGCATGTTGCCTTGCTATGATTGTGGGATGAATGTTGTGTTATGTGTGATGCTTGTCTATGCTATGCCTAAATATGCTTATCATAGACTATGGCATTAATTCAAATAGGAGATAACCTCCTTTGGTGCTTGCAGGTTTGATTAATCGGCTAGCTTGTTGAAGGTAGTATCCAAATACAAGTGTCGCACGGGTCCATAAGAGTTGCCTTAAATTCAATCTATGACAGCTATCTCTAGCTATTTGTATGATGTTAGTAACTCCTGATTCATAGTGTCATAATTGATCAATAATAATTTTATCTAAAATTATTCATATTTATTTAATTTTCATGATCCAGCTCATGTTAATTCATCTTGCATGATTGTTGCCATTATAATTAATTGAACTTCAACTCTTGATTTGTGCTTTCACATGGCATAGAATTAGTCAATTAAGTCCTAAATTTTGTTTGCTACTAACAATTTCATTTGTTTATTGCATTTTCATTCATGCATTTTTGGCTTATGCTACTCGAGGTGGAAATTTTCCCGAGGAGTTTGAGACGTTACTAAACATCTTAGATTTTTATATATATGAAGATTTTATATAATGGAATAGCATTATTCTTGGTTTTGTATAATTTTATCCCTAAATCCCATGTGTATCCCTTATTTCCTCGATCCCTTTCACCGGCCTTTTCCTAAGGATTTTGTTTCGTGGATGGATTTTATTATATTCACTGAAATATATATGCTATGCTGCTATGCCATGTTACATGCCATATTACACATAATTATGCCATGTAATACATATGTCATGCCATAAAAAATACCATGTCATACGCCATTATGTCATGATATGTTGCCTTTACTATGTCATGCTATTATGTCATGATATACGTCATTACGCCACATCATGTCACATGTTATTTTATCATGCCACGATAAATGCCATGTCGCCTGCCATATCACATGCCATGTCAAATGATATCTCACACACACATCACTATGCCATGTCATTTTTTCTATGTCACCACTATGCTATATCATTTACTATTTCATCACTTCACATGTCATACATATGTCATGTCATCTAAACCATATAGCACTATATGTCATTCTACTTACTACATTATGCTTTGCTTGTCGCTATAACATGTCGTGCTATGTGGTTACGATTGCATGCTTGCTTGTTTGCCTGCCTAAGATAATTAACTCCGACTATAATGGTAAAATTGATTTTGAAAACTCATAGAAATAGATCTTCACCACCCGAACCCATCTTTGAAGGGTTTAACTTAGCACTCATGCTATGGGTTGGTTGAACTAATTCAAAACCATCTTGTGGTGACTCCCTTGCGACTCTTTTAAGTCTGTATTATTCCTCAAGGTAGCCCCTTGGGAAGTCCGTGCTTTTGTTCCAAGTGCATCCTCGATCCGTGAGCCTCACAAGCTTCGCTCTAGGCGACCGCAGAAATCATGCGCTTACAGTAAGTAAGGAATCTTCCTTCTTTATTAATAAATTTATATTAGTTGAAAGTTAAAAAATAATCTTTGGAGTATAAGTCAACTTTATGAAAGTTAACTTTATGATAATGGTTATAAAGTTATCTTTGACATAAAAGGTTGTTTAGTCTATAGAATTTTTGATGATAAAGTTATTTTTTAAGGAGATAGAATTGAAAATGTCAATATGATTGATTTAGATTCTTTTTCTAAAAAGAGTGTTAAGTGTCATGTTTCTATAAATGAGGATTCTTAGCTATAGTATAGATGGCTTGGACACACAAGCTTTGAGAATATTGGAGATCTTGGAAATAGTGATCATGTTATTAGACTTCTTTAAATCAAATATCTCAAAAGATAAAATATGTGAAACTTGTCAAATGGGTAAGTAAGTAAAATCCTTATTCAAGTCCAAAAACAAGGTAATAACTACCAAACCTTTTTAATTACTTCACATAGATTAGTTTGGTCCTATTAGGGTTGTTAGTCTTGGAGGTATGCATTATGAACTTGTAGTTATGAATGATTTCTTTAGATTTACTTGGGTTGCATTCCTAGCTCATAGAGATGATGCTTTTCAAACTTTAACCAAATGCATGCAAAACGAAAAGGATTTTATATTTCTTCTATTAGGAGTGATCATGGAAAAGAGTTTGAAAATAAAATTTTAAAATCTTTTGTAATAATCATGGTATCAATCATAATTTATCTTCTCTTAGAACTCCTCAACAAAATGGGGTAATGGAAAGGAATAATAGAACTCTTTATGACATGACTTACACTATGCTCAATGAATACCATTGACCCTTGTATTTTGGGCTAAAGCAGTCAATACAACTTGTTATATTTCAAATCAAGTTTATTTAATATCTATTTTAAATAAAACTCCTTATGAGCTATGAAATGGTAGAAAAATCAAGAAATTCATATTTTAGAGTATTTGGTTGCAAGTGTTACATATTAAATACCAAGAATAATCTTGGAAATTTTAATTTAAAAATTGATGAAGGAATTTTTCTTAGTTATGCCACCACTAGCAAGTCCTATAGGATTTTTAACAAAAGGTATTTAATAGTGGAAGAGTCTATGCATGTTGTATTTGATGAGACTAACCCCATTGGTCCAAGAAAGGATTTACATGATGATGATATAGGAGCTTTCATGGGATATGAGAAAGATCATGAAGATCAATCTCAAGCGATAGTGATCACTGAAGTCAAAAAAGAGAAGACAATGAACTTCCTCTTCATCTTGTCGCCTCAAATATCTTACATTATCTTCCAAAGGATTGATATTTTTCCAAAGGGCATCTTAAAGAGCAAATAATTGGTGTAACTTCAAAAAGGGTAGCTATTCTATCTTGTTTTAAAGAAATTCATAATAATATTGCATTTATTTATCAAATAGAGCCAAGGACCATTAGTAAGACTTTAAATGATGACAATTGGGTCATTGCTATGCAGGAAGAACTCAATCAATTTAAGAAAAATAAGGTATGAACCTTAGTACCTAAATCTAGTGATATTTCTATTATCGATACCAAGTGGGTATTTAGAAATAAATTAGATGAAGATGGTGTTATAACTAGAAATAAAGCTAGATTAGTTGCAAAGGGCTATAGTCAAGAAGAGGGAATTGACTATAATGAAGCCTTTGCCCCAGTAGCTCGTTTGAAAGCTATTTGGATGTTACTTGCATATGCATCACACACAAACTTTAAACTTTTTCAAATGGATGTCAAAAGTGCTTTTCTCAATGGGTTTATTGAAGAAGAAGTCTATGTTGAAAAACCTCCTAAATTTGAAGATTTTAATTTCTTTAATCATGTTTATAAACTCATCAAAGCATTATTTGGTTTAAAACAAGCTTCAAGGGCTTGGTATGAAATGGTAAGTTCTTTTTTAATTAATCATGGTTTTAAAAAAGGAAAAGTTGATACTACTCTTTTTATCAAAAATTATAAACATGATCTTCTTCTTGTATAAATTTATGTAGATAACATTATATTTGATGCTACTAATGAAGATTTATGCAGGAAATTTTCTAAGTGTATGTAGGGTGAGTTTGAGATGAGCGTGATAGAAGAGCTAAAATAGTTCCTTGGACTTCAAGTTACGCAATGTCAAGATGAAATTTTCATAAACCAATAGAAGGACACTCAAAAGATGCTTAAGAAGTTAGAAATGAATTAAGCTAAACCAAGTAAGACTCCAATGAACACAACCATGAAGCTATCTTTGGATGAAAGTGATAAATTAATGGATCAAAAGAAATATAGAGGTATGATAGATAGTCTTCTTTATTTAACTGCTTCTAGACCAGATATCATGTTTGTCATATGTATGTGTGCTTGTTTTCAAGCTTCTTCTAGAGAATCTTACTTGTTTGCTGTTAAACGCATATTTAAATACTTGGTTGGTACTTCCTCTTATGGCTTGTAGTATTTTAAGAGTACTTTCTTTGACTTGATTGCTTGTTCTGATGCTGATTTGCTAGAAATATATTAGATAGAAAAAACACCCCTAGTACATGTCATTTTCTAGGAAATTATTTGGTTTCTTGGTTTAGCACAAAATAAAATTATGTTACTTTATTTACTATTGAAACTGAGTATGTGTTTGCTGGTTGTCGTTGTACTCAAGTATTATGGATTCAATAATAAGTAAGAGACTACAATCTATGTGTTTCATGTACTTCCATTAAATATGATAATACACGTACCATTAACCTATCCAAAAATCCTATTTAGCATTCTAAGAGCAAATATGTTAACATTAGAGATCATTTTTTACGTGATAACATGTAAAAAGGGAAATTTGTGTTGGAATTTATTAACATAACCCACCCAATTGCTGATATATTTGACCAAACCCCTTTATGAAGAAAGGTTCAATTTTACTAAGCATGAGTTAAGGATGATAAATGGATCCTTTTTAAAATAATTTTGTATACAAAATTCACCTTTTATGTCTTTGTAATGCTTGATCCTTTTAAATATCTCTAAATTCCTTTATTTAACTCAATTTTCATCTTTGTACGGACATACAAGCTATTGGTACGATCGTATAGGCTTATCCTTCTTCTATATTTCATTCATTGGTTTCTCAAATTTTTCATAGGAGCCCTTGCATAATTGTATGTGTTGATTGGTATGGTCATATGTCCCTATTTGTCCTTCACAAAATATTTGATAGTAGCTAGTGTATAACCATACAATCATTTTGGTATGCTCGTACACTCAATTTTTATATTTTTCTAAAAGTTCCAGTAGTTTTTGTAAGGTCGTACGCTTCTCTTGGTACATCCATATGCTTTACACTTTTGAATTTCTTAAGTTCCAATAGCTGATGTACAACTATACGCTTCTTTCAGTACGCCCATACGCGATTTTGCATTTTTTCTCTCTAAATCCCTAAAATGCATTTTTACCCAACTTTCTTCTCTCTTCATCGTTTCTCCCTCATTTCCTTATTTCCCAAAACCATATTTACCTTCTTTTCTTTTCAAATTCCTCTCAAAATTGTTTTTCCCATACTATTATCTCTTTAATTTTCTTAAATCTTTCTATATTCTCTTTTACCATACCTCAATCTTACATTTTCTCTCATTTTTTCAAGAAAACTCATATTTTTCTCTCTCTTTCATTACTACTATATCTTTTAAAGGTGGAAGCTCTTCTTACCATATGGACAAGGGTGAAGAAGTAAGGGAAGAAACTCCTTTACCTTTCCATAGTCCTCAATTCATCAAGCATAAAAGTATTCTCTCTAGAAAATGTTTTAGCCCATGATGTTTTACTTATGCTACTACCATTCATTTGGTAGGAATAGAGGATGAGGTTAGGTGTTATTTGTCTAATGTTGGTTGGTTTACTTTAGATTTCCTTGATAATCAATGTATTGATAACCCTACTCTTAAATTTCTCTATGCTTTAAGCTAGAGACACATAAGTCCAAATACTCATGCAATTTTAAGATGTTTCATAAGTCTTATAAACTTTCCAAAACTCAATTTGATAAGCTATTCAATTTTCATTTAGATGGCATTCAAAGTGTCAAATTTTCTAATTTTGACAAACATGCTTTTTAGAAAGACATTTCCTTGAAAATTCCCTTTCGTGCCTCTAGACTTAAGGCATCATATTTTAAATCTCTTGCTTTGTTTTACTGTCATTACCTTATTTCATTTGCTCTTTTTGGTTGGATTGATTATAATGATTGATCGGGTGTCGCTTCCGTCAAATTAAATTCCTCACCAACCACACGTTTGGAATTATAAATTTTGCAGTAGTGGAAGTAAGGGTCGAATCCCACAGAGATGGTTCAACCTCACTTAATTCTTTGCGTTTAGAAATAACTAAAATATTCAGAAAGTGATTGTAATAAATAACGAAACAAATAAAACAAATAAAATAAATTGGAGTAAATCAATAAAAAGTAATCTCCCAACCGAAAGCATCAAGTATTCATTAATTGAATATGATCATCGATTCAATGATAGTCCAAAGGCAATTAGGCACTAAGCCGGTTATAGTTTGCCGA
>CANYBF010484937.1:0-10451 GCA_948192965.1 Dalechampia spathulata
CATACACATGCACATGTAAGAACGATGTGCCGTTCCTTTTATTTGATGCAAAACGACAGCTACAAAAAACACATGCCCAGTTTTTTATTTGATATTTGCCAACTTGTGAATGATTTATTTTAAATAATAAAAAAATCAATAACCAATGCTCATCTAGAAATATTAAAAACAATCAAATGTAATTATTAAATTTATATTTTTGATCAGCTCCTATAAAAAATAAATAAATAAATAAATAAAATATATATGGCTATGAATTATAGGATATAACAAAATAAAAAAGAATGATTTTTATGATAAATTTAAAGAAATAACACATATAAAGTTGAAACTTTTCCATAATAATATTATTATGTTTTAGTTTTGAAACCCGTAAATATTATCAATATTATTTAATATATAAAGGTGGATGATGGAGGAACATTTTTTCATGTCACTAATTGTAATTTTCTATTTTTTTCAGTCTGGTAATAATCTTTTTAAAAAGTAACAACTAAATAAAAATGATTAAATTTTTTATTTTAATATACTATAATATCTATAAAAAAAAGTCTCCATTAATTTACCTTATCAATTAAAAAAATATGAATTTTATCAAGGATAAATACTCTTATTAATCATAACCATACATCAAATTTTATTTTTAATTAAAATTTAATTTTATAATATCTTTTAGAATTATTTTAAATCTAGTAGGACTCAATATAATATAATATATGGTTATGATTTTGTTAATATGAAAGATAAATGTGACTTTCAAGTTATCACAAATTCAGCTAAAATTTTACATTTTTATTTCAAATCTAACAAAAACTTTATATTTTATTTCAAATTTATTCAATTATTATTTTTATATTTTAAAAATTTATAAATAAAATTGAATGAAATAATTATTTTATTTTAAATATAATATTAGCAAAAAATAAACATAACTTAAATAACATATAACATTAAAATAAATGAAATGTTAAAATAAAAATAAAAAATATTTTTCATGATTTTAATTTGATTTTTCATATTATTTATATCAATTAAATTATTTAAAATTTATATCTTTTTTTCAGATTATTATCTTTTACGTGATTAGATGCCTTTACAGTAAAAACAACATGATGCATAATTGGTAAAAAACTCTATCAAAACTAGAACATAATTTAATTTAATTTAATGAAATATTAAGATTATTAAATATAGATGAGTATTAAATTTTAAATATCAAAATATGATACTAATATCTTATATTTAAAATTTTTTGAATTAAACTTTTTATATTTAAATGATAAAATTAAAATTGCTACATATAAATTAATAATCTATATATATATATGCATTATTTTATGAATTTATGAATTATGCTATTTAGTTTAATAAACCAAATTAAATTATAATTTATTTAGTTCAATTAATATAAAAACAATTTTTATTTCAATTTTTAATATTTATTTTATTTTAGTCATATATTTTACATTAATCATATATCTTTATCAAAATTATATTTATAATTAAAAAATTATTAGCTCAAATTTCATTTATATATTTTTAAAATATAAAATAGTAGTTAGATATATTTGATTTAAAATATGAAAATTTTGTTAAATTTAAAATAAAAATATAAACTTTTAGATGATATGATGTTGATTTAGAAGCTATATATATCATATTAACTTTTCATATTAATAAATCTAGATCTATGTCGAGTCTGACTAGATTTGAAACAATTCAAATAAATATGGAATTAATTTGATACAAAATCAAGTTTTTAACAGAAATAAAATTCTAAGTATAATTATGATTCATTTTATTGATAAATTGATATAAAATAAATAATTAAATTAAAATATAAAAATAATATGTTAAAAATATATATGAGGGTTAAAGTTGAACTTTGACAACAAAAATGTATAAAGATTTAGTTGTGTTTATCTTAAATAATTATTCATTTTTTAAAAACAAATAAAAGTAAATTTCATAATCAATATCAATTAGTAAAAGTTAATTAAGCATGCAAACATCTTTGAATTAATAATTTAAAATATGGATTAGAAAATACACCTGCTCTTCTTAGGGATATTTAAACTAGTTGATGATTTAATATGACAAGGGTCCATGCAATGAAATTTCAGAACGATTTTGTCTGCATGAACGGACATATGACACATCATATCCACGCGGATTTGTACAAATCGAATATTTTATTTCAAAGATTCATAATTTAGTGATGTTGACATGTCAATCAAGATTTGCATGCATCTAACTTTTTTTATTTATTATTATTATAAGATTAATGCAATGCTAGCATTCACGTGAATCATCTATAAGTTATGCAGAGTGGAGTATTATTTTGAATATTAATTAGTTTTAGTTATTTTATAATATTGATTATTGTCTTTTAATAACATTTTAATCTCCAACGTGATTCATGATTTTCTTTTTAATTTTAATGAAGTATATAGGCGTAATCAAATAACAGAATTGCTCCATTTTTGTCAATTTTCTCATGCCACTTTCACAGTTTTTGTTCCTTTTATTTTAATTATTATATGAGAAATTTAAAATCATTTTATTTATAAAATTTTAGAATATATATATATAATACATTTTGAAATATAAATATTTGATAAATATAAATATGTGAAATTATTTAATTTAAAATATTTTATAGGTTTAAAAAGATAAATAAAATATATAATATATAAATATAAAATCTAATAAGTGTTAGAAATAAAATACTTTAAAATATTATTTTTTAGATGGTATTTCAAATATCATAAAAATGATATATTTGATCTATATAGTATTTCATGAAATATGAATATTTTATTTTTGATTTTATAAAATAAATATATTATTTTATTAAATATATATATTTAATGAAATATTTCATTTTAAATACTCAAACTAAACAAGATCTTTATTTTATATATCTCATTTTTAAATTATTCAATAAAGTAAACTATTAGATGGGAGAGATTTGACTCAAGAAATGATTATTTTCATTCTTAATTATTTGTATACAATATATAACATAAATCTATAAATAACTTTGAATTTTCTAACGAATTAAAGTTTAAATAAATTTTCATCTTGCTTTTCGTAGATCCAAACTATAATTAAATTGTTATGAAAATGTAATATTATAATGATATTAAATAATATGGTATTAATTATATGTAAATATAATATAGCATAATATATCAATTTCTATTTTTAATGTCTTTATATTTAGTTTTTGACTATTCAGTAATTAAAATCAATTTTGATTCAAAATAACATCTATAACAATTTTAATATTTAACTGTTAACTACTACCATTCAATAAGCATATAACGTTCATGTATATTCATATTGATTCTATCATTGATTCATAATATAAATTATTCATTATTAACTCAATAATTATACTATACCATAATCATTTTAAAATATCAATTAGAAAGTGATACTAATTACTATCATTTCATCTTTAGATAGATGTACTTAGCATTCTCGGGTAATTTTATATCTAAATTTTTTAATCCTTTACCTTACCGGTCAATTAGCATATAATTAATAAGTACAAACTTATCTCCTTTACCTTGACTTTTGAAGAACAAAGGCATTAATCCCTCTATCTTCTATATATATTATACATAAATTTTATACCAAATAAATTAGATAAATCACTTAAAACTTTCAATTCATATCTCGTTCATTGTGCAATTTCTAATCCATTAGATAAAATGAGTAGTAATGATAATATCTCTTAATTACCATTCAATGTACTAATTCATCAACTTTGTGATTCCATTATTTAATTAAACCATTTTGTACCAATTAAGAATCTTAGGACAAGAAGTGCATGATATCATTTCCACACACATACATATTACAATCTGATTTTGAATTGTACCTTCAAGCATTTTCATTATATGTGCATATATATATATATATATATATATATATATTCATATTTACATCACAACATTTAATAAATTAAAACATTCAACTTGTACGTAATAAATGTATTCGGTTCCCTAAGATTGCCTACACATTTGGTATTTTTGGCCAACAATTCCATTTATATAGAACATGCGCTTCACTTATCCATTTCAGTTAATTTAATTGTATTTTTAATGGCAAAAAACCATCATTTGATCGATTGGTAAGATCTTATGTATAAGGCACCCTGAAGTACTCATGGTGTTCAATTAAGTAATTATTTTCCTTTGATTATCATTTAGTCCAATAATAAATTGCATGTTATTCAATTATGTCACAACTTATAAGCCTTTTCTACTTAAGCTCATGCATTTTTAATCCTATATGGCAAGGATTTGTCTAATGTAACTGATCCCTTCTTAGATAGCTCACATCAACCACTAATGTTCAAAACTTTCACGTATTCAAACTCATAAATGATGCAAGTGTTTCAGTCCAATTACTTAGCTTAGGTATGCATCCAGTTATGTTAAGTATTCATGTTATCTAATATATATGCATTTCTTCTAGGTCAAGAAATGTGCATAGACCATATAAACATGATACAAATTGTCCCTATTCTAATTGCAATATTAGGTACAGAATAGTTTTCACGGCAGCCACCAACTTCAAACATAAGATGCCTTTATGCTTGGGCATGCAATCAATGTACATACCTTATTTTTCTGATAACATGACCATGCGCATGAGGGATCCAAACTTGTCCAAGCATTTTGAAACTCACCAGTCCTAATTTAATCCATATACAAAGAACTCATGTATTCAACCAAGCAAACGAACATTAATGTGGTTTCCTTTCAACAATACAATTTGGTCAACACATGAATTCCTTCATGGTTAGCAGGCAACATTTCCAAACATGATTATAGTCTATTACTTTCTTTTAGTGCCCAACTATGTCATTCTCACTCATGGCAATTTCCAACCACACAACTTAAACATTATGTAAGCACAATTATATAAATTAATGTCTATTTAACCATTTTTTACATAACATTCAACAACTCTAAAACAACTTAGATACACACATACTCAATATCACATCACAACTTTACCATCTTGGTAGCTTACATGAGTTCATTTAATGTCCTATTCTAAAAGTTATTCACATGCTTATTCTTGTGCATATGCCAATAAGAACTAACAATCTTAATTAATTAACACATATACTCACCAAATCAACCTTTCATGTACATACAATTGCTTCAAACTCACCTAAAATCAGGTAGGATTAGGTTTAAATCTCTCGGCGATGATCCTGTACTATCAAGATCTGAACTCCTATTTGTTAAGGCAACCCAAGCTCTCCTCCTTCTAACTTTTAATTCTTTCAATTCTTCCAAAGAAACTTTGGTTATATTCAACCATTAGACCTTCAGCAACTCTAAGCCTTTTCTAAAAAGAGTCATCATAAAGTCAATTGCAGCGTTTAATCCATAATTATCCCTTAGTTCCTCTACAATCATTTCCATTCTAAGCTCTTCTTGTCCAATTTCAAGTAAAATAGTCAACTCTATACTTTGTTGATCTACCTAAAGCTTTCTTCAAGTGGCATAAAAACTTATATACATAATATGTTCTAGAAATTTCATTAACCTACTAACTTACTCATTCGATAACTTAGAAATCATGCTTTCAATGTTATTAATTTTTTACTTAATTCTTTAAGACCTTAATTATTAATAGTTTATACCTATTTTTACTAAAATAACCATCCCTTACATTCTCTTTCCTTATTACTCTCCTTAGCTCAATATCAGTTTATATTCCTTATGATTATCCTTTGTCATCTTATCATCTTATCATTATACATTATTTACAAGATAAATATTAAATATGCATAAGTTAATTTAATAACTCATGATAATCATATAAATGCTTAAAAGTATGTGAACTAGTGGTTATGAGACATGATCGCCATGCAAAATTGTTGTGCATATATAAATGAATCAATCTCATATCTAAGAAGAAGGATTTTAAGATTGTGTAGAGATGGAGTTATATAGTTTAAGTAACTTTGAGATTATAAAGATATGAGACTGTATACATTATACAATTAGAAATGACTTCAAGATTTGATAGATATTATTTTATATGAACAAGGTGCACTTTTATTTTCGATATCTCATTTCATAAATAATTCAAATTTAAATGTATTTGATTAGGAAAACTTTTAAAAAATATTTTATATTAAATTTTAAAAATAGTCATCAAATCAAATTATTAGGTTGCCACAATTCTTTACTCATTTTGATTGTCTTTTCTTTAGTTTCTAAAAGGATTCATCCATTTAATTCAATATACATATCATCCAAATAAAGAAAATTAAAAAATATATACGTTTTGTTTCCTTTTATATTCCATCAAGTTCTCTAAACACAAATAAGGTCTTAGTTGCATCAAATAATTTAAGAATGTAAGATATGAATTTATACTTTATACTTTATACTTTAAGGTTGGTCCATAAAAATTAAAAAGATAATCAAATAAACTAAATTATTTTTGCCAATGTGTAATCATGATAAAAAAAATTATAAAAAATGAGAAAAATAAAGAGAAATAAAAGATCAAAAGATAATTAATGTCACTTTAATTTAATAAAATGATATTTATCGTTAACAAAAAAAATCAACAAGTAAAATTCACAAAATAATTACATTTATAACTATCCTCACATTTATATTAATTAAATATATAATTTTCAAAATTCATAAAATTTTAAATTTTATTATTTCATAGAAAAAATAAATTTTTGTGAATCAGTAGAAACCAGCAGGAGACAAATTGCAATGATGTGAAAGTAAATCAGCAAGTTTTGATGTCTTAAATGTGCCAACATCTGTGGAAATAAATGCTGAAATAAAAGGATCAGCATGCTCTTATGTTCTATAAATATAATATATCATACTGATTATTAATCTAATGATAACGTAAGTTGTTATATTTGTTGGAGTATAATGGATCATAGTATGGATATAAAATATTAGAACAATTCAAATAGAGAAATTATTGATATTGTCATGTAATGCATTCATTTTCGTGTTGAATATTTTATAGTTATAATTGAAAGCTTCACAATGATTACTATAGTACAAGATCAAATAAAATAAAATAAGGTAAGAAAGAGGATGATAACATCTGATACATGTCAAAATTCCAAGTTTCTTTCTCTCACAGCAGGAGAAGAAGGTTATATACGCATAAATTTCAGCAATTAGCTGACTTGAGATATCAGAAAGCAAAGATATGGATGTAAATTTTGCAATGAAGATGATCAATCTCCTTCAGCTTCTTCTTGTTCTTGTAATCTGTTTATGTTCTTGAATATTGATTACTTTGCTGATATTACCTTGCATTATCCATCTTAATTGTTCTCTCTTTTGTATGAATTTTATGCAGTTTGCTCAAGGGATCGGAGGAGCTAAGGAGGCCACACTTCCTGTACAAGATGGCAACGTGTTGAGACTTCATAGCATGGATCGTGATGATCATCATGATCATGCTATCCCGACGTCTTCTCATATGGAACATTTAGATCCATCAATGATGGTGTTCTTCACCTTGAATGATCTTAAAGTTGGGAACAAACTGCTAATTTATTTCCCAATGCAAGATTCATCCACAAACCCTCCATTATTATCCAGAGAAGCAGCAAATTTCATTCCTTTTTCATCCAAACAACTTCCAGATCTCCTTCCATTCTTCTCTCTCTCTCAGGATTCTCCACAAGCTAAAGCCATGGAAAACACACTGAAAGAATGCGAGATTAAACCCATCAAAGGAGAAACTAAACATTGTGCCACTTCTCTAGAATCCATGCATGATTACGTTTATAAAGTCTTCGGATCAAACACCCCATTCAAAGCCATATCCACGACCCACTTGATCAAATCGACCACTCTTTTAGATAACTACACAATCTTAGACCAGCCTAAAGAGATAGCAGTTCCAAAGATGGTGGCATGTCATACGATGCCATATCCATACACAGTGTTCTATTGCCATAGCCAGGAGACGGAGAACAAGGTGTTCATGGTATCATTGGCAGGAGAGCGTGGAGGAAGAGTGGAGGCTGTGGCCGTTTGTCACATGGATACTTCCCAGTGGAGCCCTAAGCATGCATCATTTCGCGTGCTCCGGATTAAACCAGGATCTTCCCATGTCTGTCATTTCTTTCGAGGAGATAATTTTGTGTATGTTCCTATGCCATCATCCATGGATATGTGAAAATTAATTGGCAGTATGTCTGCATACCATATAGCATAATCAATAATGTCATTAATTAATTAAATAATTAAATAATTTAGTTATCGCTTGTTTTCTTAAAATGAAAGAAGACTATTTAGTGTGTTTGTATCGTAAAATTATAATATGCTGTATAATCTATCTTACTTGAATGAATAACAAATAAGTAGCAACTCTTCTAGATATAATTAAATACTTTTAAATGTTTTTCAATGTTTATGTAAATATTATTTCTTGCTGTTGTATCTCATATAAATAGGGGCAATAGAAGAGAATGCAATAACATCAACAATTGGAAATGAAATTACTCGACCACATTCAACTTCATACAATTACGATCCTCTTTTTCTTCAAACATCTGATTCACCTGGACTGACCCTTGTTAATATGCCTCTTACTTGCACTAATTTTTCTGGCTTGGTTATGATTAATCAAAATTGTTTCAACAGTAAAATCAAAGCTAGGTTTCAATATTAGTCAATGTTGAATGCCTGAAATGACCTCATAATCTTATTAACAATGGAAGACGTGTGCTTCTATGGTGATCTCATGGATCATGAATTCAATTTCTATGGAATTATCTGGAGGTTTCATTTATGTAAATATTTCAAAGGATTTCTAGGGTTGCTCAGGGAAGTGATTCAGTAGCAATCTATTTCATTATGCTAAAACATCTCTAGGATGAAATTAAGTTATATGGTCGTAATGCCCACCTATTACTGAGGAAAGCTTGTTGAATGCACTTGTGCAATAATGAAATCCAGTATTTATTTAATGGGTTTAAGTGATGCTTATGATGAAATCCATTATTTATTTAATGGGTTTAAGTGATGCTTATGATGTTATTCACAAGCAAATTCTTGGTACAGATCCTTTGCCTAGTGTGAATAAAGCATAGTCCTTAGTTATGCGAGTGAAAAAAAATAACATCAAGTAAGCACTAATTTGAATTCAAATCCAATTGGTGTTGCTGTATTTACTAAAAACTAGCAAATAAAAGGAACTTAGGAGTCTAAAAGAGAGAGCAAAAGGGAATTTAATAGGAAAACCATACTATGATTATTGTCGCATGGAGAGATATTTAAGAAATGGTTGTTTTCATCTTATAGGTTATCCGGATTGATATAAAGATGTGAGACACAGAGACCCTCAAACGGTAGCACAGGTTCACACTTCGGAGCCTACAAAATCTCCTAAAGAAAGTCCACTTGACTTTGATACAACAACTGCTAATTAGTATGAGCACCTTAGTGCACTAATAACAGCCACATTGCAACAAGAAATTCAAAAGCATATTAAAGGAAAAGGCTTGGCCGATGATCGATCAAAATTTGTTGGAGTCATTGAATGTTCTTACTCACCAATGACATAATTCACAGGTACACCTTCTACCTATGTTTTTAATTCTTGTTCTGAAGTATCATATTCTGCTTAGATAATAGAGTTAGGTGTATCAGATCATATGACCTATAACTTGGCCTCTCTCAAAAATACTCAACCATTGCCTACTCCATTTAAAATCCATTTACCTAATGGAAAAATTCTACCACTCTCACAACCATTGGTTCATTTTTCTCTCTAATTCTCTTACTTTAAACAATGTATTATATGTTTTACTCATAGTTTGCTCCCATGCATTACTTTATACAAAGAACACAGGATTAATGATGTTTGTGATTCAATTTACTCTCGTTTGAGTTATATCAAAATATAATTTATTAACATCAAAATGCAATTTAGGATTCATATAGACTAACACTCTATATGCTAATGATTTCATAATTTATTACATAAATTTGTATAGAAAAGTTCATTAAAAGAATATCATTAAGTTGTGAATTTTAATAATAATTCCTATTGGTTTCAGATATTTGAAACAAAATATTTTATTTGATTTGCAAAATTGAAAATAAAATATGTATATTTCACAAAATAAAATATTACATGATCAATATATCTTATTTTTATAAGATTTAAAATATCATTTTTAGATAATATTTCATTTCTAACATTTGAGATTTGATATCAATATTTTTTGTACTTTATTAGATATATAGATATTTTAAGACAAATAATATGCTAATTAAATATATATATATATATATATATTAAAATGTAAGTATATAAGAGTGAAAATAATTAAACTGTATATTAATAAAGTAAATAATCATTATAATTTTGAATAGGAATCTTGAAGACAGCCAGAGGGCTTAATAAAAATAAACAAA
>CANYBF010484955.1:0-17094 GCA_948192965.1 Dalechampia spathulata
AAGGCATATCATTTATTTATCATAGCATGCATAATTCATATAAATTCATAATTCAAATATTTAAATTCACATCATCATCCAAATTCAACACGTATAAATCATAGCACATCATACGTATATACTAACAGTGTGTGCTAAAAGTGAGGATGTGACATGCTTGGCCGAATGGTTTTGGTAAGGATGCGCATGGATGATTAACTTCTTGCATGTTTTAAAAATCAATTGGTAAGATATATAAATAGTTACTTAAGAAAAAGCTAAAATAACATAAGTTTTAATATGGTTTAAGATTGGTATATTGCGATTATACTTGTTTTGGAACTTAAATGATTTAAACTTATAGAAATGTTTTATTATAAATGATGGTTTAATTATATGGCTTAAAACTTGATATAAAATTGAAGTCTTTTGATGTTCTTAAAATATGGTATATGGCATATTCAATGACTAAGGCTTACGAATGTATTTTCAAGTGTTTAAGTGAATGATGATAAAAGCATACAACCATGCAATATATAAAGGCTTAAATGATTAATTTACTAAGTATGTTAAGTGTGACTTAATGAAGGTTATGGCAACTTAATGAATAAGGACTTAAATAATCAATTAAGTAGAGTTAAAATGGGTCTTAAGGAAACTAATTGAGTTAACTTAACTATGATATAAAATAATTTGCATGAATATGACAATAATTGATTAAAAATGAAGTGTTTTGAAAGATGGTATATGGTTTGTTATATCCAGATTATATAATTGTATTAGACATGAGGTAAGTTAAAGTCAAATAGCATGTTATACGTAAGTGGTTAAATGAAGTGAAATGTATGTGCATATTATATAGTTTTATAGTGTTCAAAGTATCAGATTTAATTGGATATTCAATAAGTATGATAAGTATTCATCAGAAGCTCAGTTAATCACTTTATTAATGATATATAAGGATTGATATGGAAATGGACTTTAGTTGATCATAATGAAGTTTGAAAGTGATAATGATGTGTATAATGACATGTGGCCTTGAAAATGTTTTAATCAATTATATAATTGGATATTCTAATGTATAAAATAAGGACATGTGGTATGTTATATGACAATGGCTAAGTGAAATATGAGATGAGTGTGTGATATACGGTTATACATATGAAATGAATGTTTGAATAAGTACTTTAAGACATGTGTACATTATAATAAGTCTATTAAGTTTAGTTATTTCAAATGGTTAAATAACAGTTGTATTAAAGGGGTAAGCATAAGTAGAGATATGATGATATTTAACTGATTTGCATATAAGTTATGATTGTGATCACTGTTAATAAATGTATCAGATGATAATGGATTATGTTAAATAACGGTAGTAAGATATGTATAGTATATTACTAAGAAATTGTTGAAGTCATATGTTCTGGATATTAATAAGTAATCAGTTTTATGATATTAATTATTTAGTATTTGATATTATAATATCAATTATTTCTATATTTTGTATTCTGACATCAACTGTTTTCCAACAGAATACAAGTATGGTTAGTAGTAATAATAAGGTAAGAAAATAGTTATATAAGATTATGGTTTTAAATAAGTAATGACTATATTAATGAAAGGAGTCTTGTAATATGATGATGGAAAGTTTAATGAATATAGTTTTCAATAGTATGAAGATTATAATAAGTTGATATCAGATACATGTTATATTGGTTCATATTATATGATAACTAATATAGCTAAAGTGAACAGTGGATATAATTATGAATGTTGGTATGATTTCTAAGAAATACTATGATATAGTAAATGGATTGAACTGATATATGATTAATTGATCGTTATACAGTGGTATATGAATGCAAGCATGAATTATAGATGAATAATGATGGAATTAATTTATTAATTAAGGATGAATATTGGATTGTGATTTAGGTCATTTATAGGAAAATCAACGCATACCACTGGGAATTTAAATAAGGAAAGGAAATCATAGGTTTGTGCTATTTATTAGCTGATTCCTTTAAAAAGGATCAACGGGTAAGTATTAACTTTGATATTAAAATATGATTACATGTTTTATTTCACATTTATATTACACTATGAACATGACTGATCAATACTAATTGAAAATGAATTCCATAGGATATACTTTACAAATATATGATGACATAATTTATTTAATAAAGATGATAATTAAAGTTTATGATTACAAATAAAGTATACGATGAATATCTCTTACATTATGATGTTATTATATTATGATAATGAATAATGATTGAATAAATTAGAATAATTATTAAAAGATGTAAATGATTTATTATGATATCATGATTTATCTTATAGGGTTAACTTATACAGAGTTATGAACACAGTGAATTGGTGAATTTTGATGAAAGAAAAGATTATCATTATATTTAATGATATTGAATGTATAATATGGATTATGCATGGTATTATATTCTGATGCTTATATATATATATATTTAACATGACATCAAAGCATATTGATTACATATTATGTAATTAATTATACAAGTAGGAAGGCATAAATATGAGATAGTATAAATAAGTTATAAAATGGGAAAGTAAGGAATAAAATGGTACTTAAGGTATGATAAGTACTGGTTTATGGATTTTAATATCACAAAGGTATCAGAGATTGATATTAAGTTATAAGATAGTAATGTACGAGTTACTATAATTATAGTTTATAATTATATTGAATGAGCTATTTGATTTATGATGTGTCATGATTTGTAGTGAATAGTTATTAATGATCTATAGTTGATGGGTTATAATATCATGGCCTATTAACAAAGGTTAATGAGCAATATTTTATTGTACTTGCGATGTGAAGTAATCTTCATTATATTAATGTCATTGGATGATGTATGAAATGGATGATGAATGAAATGGATGATGTAAGAAGTGGATGATGTATGATACTTCATTAGGATGCTTACATATTTTTATCATAGCATCATGACATAACACATACGTATCATGCCATAGACATTCATATTCATGGCATAACATGGAGAAATAAGGAAGGAGGAAAATGAGTGAATATGAGGAAATGTTAAATAGAAAGGTATAGGGCATATAAAATGTGTTCCTACGGGAAATGAAATCAAAAGAAAAGAAAAGAATGTGAAATGGGTTCCAGTTTGTTGAACCATAGAAATGAAATAAAAGACCCAGTACCATATATGCATATGAAATGGCCCAGTATGTGAAAAGGGCAAATGATATGAAATGTTATAGGGAAAAAAAAGACAGAGAATGCATAACATGAATGCATTCTCACAGATAAACATTATCATTCATACATTATAAAAATATAATGGATGAGATAATAAAAGCACTAAAAGTGCATATATATGAATGTTATAGAAACAAGATGGTTTTTATATGGTATGTTATTCAGAGAAAGAATGCAGAATATGGTCGCATTCTCACAAAGATTATTGATTAGTTGTCGCTTCTATCAAATTAATTCCTTACAAGCCACATGTTGGAATTATGATTTTTGTAGCAGTGGAAGTAAGGGTCGAATCCCACAGAGACGGCTTCAACTCACTTAATTCTTTGCATTTAAAAATAAACGAAGTGAATCAGAAAATCAAAAAGTAATTAAAACAAACGAAGAAATAAATAAAATAAAATTGAGAAAATCAATAAAAGGTAATTCTCCCAACCGAAAGCATCAAGTATTCATTAATTGAATATGATCATTGATTCATTAATAGTCCAAAGGCAATAATGACACTAAGCTAGTTATAGTTTACCGAGCAAGTCTCGCATGCCCCAATCTTCCCTTATTTATAAGAAGCCATGAAATAAGCTCTATGAAATGCCTCTAATCCCAGGATAGACAAGGTGGAAATAGATTCTTACAAGTCATCCTAAAATTGCATTAGGAATTAGGAAGACCCGACTCTAGTTAACAGTTGCGACCCAGCATCCCTCGTGTTCAAACTAGATCCTCTAACCTGCAGGAGTACTACCGCATGTCGTAACAAGGATAGCATCATGCTTTACCACTTTAGCAACCTGCTTAGCTATATGCTAGAACTTAGAGACATGCAACAGGCCTTATTTACATGCACTAAGAACAACAATGGTTCTATGCAACTCAGAGTTAAAGATAATAATGCTTTTCCAATGGAATTAGGATCATTAGATCTCACATAATCATTTAACGAATAACTTGAATTGCTTCTAATTGGGAAAAACAATCGCCTAGCCTTGCATCATTGGTGAAATAAACATAAAATAAAAATAAAGAAAATAAAATCTCAAATTAAAATAAGAAAGGATAAACAATGAAAATCAAACTAAAGCTAGGAATAAGAAAATTTGAACCCCCAAAAATAGGAACACTTTCCTATTTATAGAAGGTAAAATGAAATAAAATAATAAAACTAATAAAAATAAATAATTAATAATCCTAAGCTTCAGATAAAAGAGTTTGAATTATTCCTAATCACTTTTTTTGTCCAGCTTAAGGAGTCCAAGTCCAAGCAAAACTCGTCCTCGTCCTCATCCAATCTCCAAAACTGGCTAAGTGTTGTCGTTTTGGTATCTCTTATGCCCGCAAGCCTTATCAACTTCCAGCTAGCAGGTGTTTGATTTTGACTTAACTTTTTTTTCCTTCAGCTCCCAAAATGCTACTTTGATAGGTCATTTTTCCTAGTCTTATGCCTATAAGCGGTGTCCCGAAACTCCAAAATCCAAATAAGCTTTAAAAACTCCCATTTAAGCACATTTTTCTAAAACTCACCATTTTGACCTACAAAATACAAAATGTACGCAAGTCAACCATTCTAACAACTAAACTATGCTATAATGAGTGGTTTGTAGGCATAAAACATGATATTTTGGCACTCAATCAATGATAAAATGAAATGATACAGAATATAGAGGAAAGTACATAGCAAAATAACATTCATAATACATACAACATTGCATTACTACATAATGATTCATATGCAATGGTTGGAGCTTATGCTCAAGAGTAATGATGATCATGATGATGGAATGATGAATACACTATAAATGTGTTTATATAGAGATGAATATTGAATAATGATGTACAATATGGTATGATGTTGAAAATTCTAATGCAATGGGCATAGTTATATAACAGATGTTATGAAATACAGTTATTAGAGCTTATACTCATAGATGGTAATGTTATGCTGAGAATATGATATTGTTCATTGATGCCATTTATATGATAAATGATGATATAGAGAATGATTCATATTTATATTATTTTATGATTTGCTAACAAAAGGAATACATGACAATGTGAAAAGATGGCATTCTCAGTACGTATAAGATTTTATTATATCCTGAAAATGGTTATAGTGATGATGATATTGGATTTGGATATATGATATAGTATATATGTTATAAGACTTATAATTCTTACAAGTATTACTAAAAAGATTAATGATTCAAGAAAATAAGTGATGTGTAACATGGAAATAGAATTGATACAGTATTCTCATAAATGATTATATGGCAATGCTATGATTATGATGATTAGGATTACAAGGTATTAGGGTATTAAACTAAATAATAAAGTCCAAGGTATTAGATAGTATAAGGAAAATTCATAAAGAGTTTATGATATTAGATTCTTATTGTATTGAAATGTTCAATATCTAAATTACCCTGATCATAGTATTAATAAGATTGGGCATTATTGATGCAGGTAGATCAACACATATTATACTTTCATTAAGGGGTGATTCTCATTCACTATGACATGAATTGTTTAAAGTATACATGTGGATGAACAATATAGTATTAGTTCATTGGAGGCCTTATTAGTGATTGTTCATATGGATTATTAATCTATATTTATGAAATACATCTTACTCATATTAGTAGTGCAAGTATCCTTAGACTTGAGATATTAAGGTTATCTTAACTATGAATTATTATACTTTGACTAATTTACTTTATTCTTCTAGAAGAGGCATTCATAGTTGGGAGGTTGGGTATAGTATGAAGTAGTTGAAGATATTTGTATATTAACAAAGGATTCACCACCCTAGATTAAATGTAGGGGTTTTATCTCAATGATGCATGTAGTAATCTTTGATTCAAGAATCTCTAGCTAAAGTGGAATGCCTAGAAGTGAATGAGTTCATAAGGACATTTTGAGAATAAAGATTATTGTATATGAAACATCAAGTTTAGGGCATGATCTAACATGTTTGATTATATATTGAGTTGACATTAATCCATTCTTAAACCTAAATGAGATCATGGATGATGAAAGGAGTTCATTACAATGGTATATGATATGGAAGGGTTATAGTCAAACTAATAACCTTTTGACATTTGGGTAGTTATGATGTATGACTAGATACTATTCATGACTTATATATAATGTTATTAAATGAGGTTTAATAATATTATAATATGTTGCTAACATATCAAGAACCCAAAGGTTTGCACATAAAAGTTAAGGGATCAGAAATAAAGAGAATGAATATTGATTTAATATGAGATATTATTTCAAGGTTATGAGTTAACTTGAATTTTTGATATTTATTAGATAAAGCATGAAAAGAGCTTTAATTTTATACTAAGAACATGCAATTCTGATAAGTAGAACTCCGGATATGTATGATACAAGTTTGCATGTATAGTGCACATGCCATGCACGTGATTATGCATGTGCATATATCACATGACTTGTGCATGTATCATATGACTTGCACACGTGTGACTTGACTGAAGAAGGATGGTCATGTGATAGTCATATGCCTAATTAGGGTTTTGGGATGTGTTAGACACATCATATTCTAACTTGATTAAGTCAGCTTATGTGTTAAGATATATAAGTTACCCAATTAGCCTTAATACCACCTAAGCCCTATTAGGTTAATTAAAATATGATTTTAGGTTTATAGAAATATAATTCTCTATCTCCTTCTTCCTTCTCATGTTCTTTAGAGAAAAGAACAAGAAAATTTAAATCAAGCACAAGCAAGAGGATTCGATCCTTCAAGACCAAGCTTATTAGATTCGATTCAAGACTTACTCTTATATCTTTCTCTTCTACTTTCATTTCTACTAGTCTCTGAAATGTATTTTTTATAATTTTAATTACTAATTTGGTTCTTTACTTGTATGGATAGTTTGAAGATCCTCTACGTTAGGGATTAAAAAAGTTTGCTACAACTTTTCTAACAAACAAGATTGAAAGAGATCGACATTCATGTAGGTGTTATTATTATTATACCATGTCCTCTTTAATGTGTTTTAATGTGTAGCAATTGCAAAGATCCATGAGATACATGTTTTCATAAAATTTTTAAATATTTTCGCTGCCTACCAATCATATTTTTTTCCAATAGTGGTATCAGAGCCACAATTTTCATTCAATCCTTCATTGAAAACATTGATTTTTGACTTTGTTTAATAAATAATAAAATGTTATTTAATAAATAAAATGTTATTAATTTTAAAAATTAATAAGTATTTTATTTGGATTAAAATTCTTAAAGGATCAAATTGAGTATGATATAGATTTTGACTTAGTTTTACTTTTTTTATTGTAATTGATTTTCATATGATATATTATTATTTAAATATAATTTAAATATTAATATGTTGTTGGTTGGATGGTTATCTAATTATGACAAATAAATTATTTTTTAAATTATTTTATAAAGATTAAAATTAAAATCATTAAAGAGGAAATTTTGATTTATACATTATATGTGTATGAATGAATAGATGTTGGCATGATAATGATTATGGACTAGGTTCAATGAGATTAAGCATATGTATTTTTTATAATTTTAGTAAATAAGGCCTGCAAGCCCTCCCTTATCTTATACCTTTTGTATTTCTCTTCTCATCTACTTCCTCTAAATGTAACTTGGGGTTTCTATATTTGAAATATGTAATTAGATTACATAGGTTATAAAAGAAGAAACAAAAGGAAGCAATAGGAGCATAGTAGCAAGATGCACCAAAAGGAACTCTAAGATAAAATTTGCAACATAATAGATTTCAATTTCAAATTTTGGAATTATAATTCATGCATGAGTTAGGTTTGACCAAAGTAGTATTTTAAGTCCATAATCATCATGATATAAGTTATTATATATGTGAATTTCTAAGATGCATGAGCATGCTTTTACATGCACAAGCTAGGACCATGCATGGTGCACAAGATGCATACACCTACCTTGTATGTTTAAACATATAAAAGGAAAGAAATCCCTTAAAAGGAATATTAAATCTAAGGCTTTCTAAATTTAAGAATAAGGATGGAGAACTTCATTTCATTTAGGTTGTTGGGCATACCTAAGCCTATTTGACATGGGGTATAACCAAGTTTTTAAAAATGGGTTGAATTTAAATAAAATCTATTATTTGTTGAGCATACTTAAGGTAATAGATCTCATAGGCTGGTTTGGGGTATTATGTCATGAGATAATATAAACCATCAATAGTTTATGACCTAATGATTCAATAGTCATATAGCGATATGATTGATATAAGATGTCTACCTATTAACATTAGGTTCTAGTTTATTGGGTATACCTACGATTAGAATTTAATGGTCATAAGATACTAACCTATTAAGGAAAGCAAAGCATGACTTTTTCGAATTGATAGTTAAAGGCTATTGGTTCAAAATAAAATAGTGGGAGATAAAAATTTAATGAAAGACCTTATTATGTTTTTTAAAATGATATGATGCTTTAATTAACACATTATTTTTCCTTTCTTTAGTTTTAATAGCTTAATAGGTTGAGCTATGCAAAATTCTCAAAAAGGAGTGCAAGATTATGAACTCTCGCATCATGGTTGAGTATCTTAAAACCTTTTTCTAGAAAAAGCAAGGATAGAGAGATAAGATCTCTTAAATGTGCTATTTAGGTATAGAATGGTTGAGGAAGCATCTACTGTATTACAATATAAAGATGCATGGATACATCAAAAGATTGGAGGGTTTAGGATTTACTAATTGGGTATCAAAACTATCAAATTAATTTCTACTTGCCAAGCATAGAAATATAATAATTTTTGTAGTAGTGGAAGAAGGGTCAATCCCACAGGGATGGAATGATCTTTCGATTCTTTGTGATAAAAATAAAATAAAAAGAATTTTGATTTATTGGAGAAAAATAAAGAATAAAAATGAAATTAAAATTTGGAGTGAAATCAATTTGGAAAACTTCCCAACCGAAAGCCATAAATATTCATTATTGGATCATGATAATCGATTCAAATATAGTCTAATGGTAAAATTTACTAAGCCGGTTATAGAATGCTGAGGTACAACCTCAAATGAACTAATTCTTCCTTATTGTTAAGATGACCAGGAAGCAGCTCTATAATCGCCTGTAGTCCTTGAATAGACACGGTGGAATAAGATTCACACTTAATCTTTCAAAAACTACATAAAGAATGAGAAGAACCTAACTCAAGTTAAGACTTAAGAACCAGCTCCGCCATATTCAAACAAAATTGCTAAAACTCATAAAGAAATTTAAATGTCTTTTACCTCAATTAACACTTTGATTACTACTCTAGCAAGTCGAGTGACAATTCCAGGTCAAACAACTCAAATAGCAATATATAGAAATTAGAATCGTGTAAAGGGCCCTTTTTACACACTCTTAGGAAATACAATGGTTCTACGATTTACTAAGTTAAAATGAATAGCAATTTACCATTAAAATTAAAAGTGTTTTAATCTCACATGACTTTCAATGAATTAATTGTGTTGCTTCTGATTAGGAAATAAAAATGCCTAACCAAGCATCATTGGCGGTAACACAAAATAAAATAAAGAACAAAAGAAATACTTGAATTAATTAAAGAGAATGAGGCAAGAACAATTTTAATTCCTAATAATCAATCTCTCCTCCTATAATAGAAATAAGCCTCCTTTTTATAGGAGTGGAATAGATTAAATAAAATAAATAAATATCAATCCTTATCTTCTTTTTAAAACTTCCAAATCTAATCCTTATCTAATTTTGAATTTAAATGGAAAATCAACTTCATCAAGTCTCTGCACTCCCTCTTATGCTCATAAGCGTTTGTCATACAGCCTTGTATTCTGCCTTTAATCCTAAAACATGGTAAAAATGCCATTTAAGCTTTTTACTTTTTCCTGTTTTTACTTACAAAATACAAAACAAGACCAAGTCAACTATTCTAGCCAAATTTCCTACATGAAATAGACCATTTAGACATGAAAAACACACAATCTGGTGTTCGATTATATACCCCTACACTTACTTAATGCTTGCCCTCAAGCATTCATAATACCCCCAAACAAAATCCTAAAACACATTTCATCAAAGTAACAAGAGTCAAAGACACATTAGTCATTTCTAATCCCTTAGCACTAGCATGTCATCAAAACAGTCCAACCATTTGGTAAATCATAATAAAATACAAGGTCTCAGCCAATCAACATTTCTGTATAGCAATTTACATTATGTCCAAGCAAGATATCATAACATAAATCAGCATATAGCTGAAGAAATTTGTGTCCTACCAAGTATTCTTTGCCCTATTTTTCATGCATTTCAACTAAACCAGATTTCAATAAGTTTAAAATTTTAGGAACTATAAAATGGAGATATTAATCAGCCCTAAAAAGGGGGTACTCTCCCATTGCCAACAACTCCATACACCAAAGCAGCTTAAGAGGTGTTAGGTCAGATCCATTTAACCTAATCAGCAAAGGTCAATATGTTTGAAGTTCTTTTGAAAAATATATTTTTGTTTGAACTTGTAATAGCCTACAAAAAGGGTCATATTCTCCCAATCGACAACGGATCCATGCACAATCCACTTAAGGAGTTTGAGTGTCGTACCACTTAAACCAACAATGTTAGTTTGAACACATTTTATTCTTTTGCTTTTCTTTTTTTTTTATTTTATTTCCCTGGTTTCAGCATATAAAAGATAACTTAGCGGTAAGGAAGTAAACTACATATACACCAGTCTGCTATTCATGCAATTAAAGTCAGGTTAAGGCATAACAAAAATCCTACAAGCTAATCACCAAGAATGTTATCAATCATGCCTTAAGTTGAAAAACTCATTAGAAATAAATTATGATAAGATACTAGAAAAGAATGAATACTCTCAAATATCAAAGTGCTTTAGAAATTACTTCAAAGGATTTTGAAAAGAAGAAATAAACTTAAGAATAACTTATTTGCAAATCAAGAGCAAAGCATGCAAAAATTTCAAAAATTTTGATCAAACATCCAATTGCATTAAATTGGTCTACAAAAACATGAAAATTAACAACATTCACCCCCTACACTTAAAACACATTGCCTTAATGTGAGACAAAAATTTAGCAGTAGCAAAATAAGAGAAATAAGATGGAAAGTTTTATACATTGCTTGTGTTTTGTTATACTGCCTTTGGGAGACTCATTGTTACATTTTAAGTGAGTGATGCAACTTACTAACCTTTGTATCTAATTCATCAAGTTGTAGGAAAATTTGGCAAATATCCTCCTCTAAAATAGCTAAGATCTTATCGAGTTTATCGTGCAATGCTGCAAATTATTTTAGGGATATTGGTTCGGTAGCTGTGGCAGACTATAGCTGTGAAGTGGAAGTTGGAGGAGTTTTGATTGTCAATTTTCTCTTTCTAAAAACTCTATTTTTCATAGGGAAAATCAGTCCTGGAGGGCAAAGTCCATAACCAGGCACCTCCTTCTTCCTGCACAATAATCCCATTTCATATAAACTTAATAAATTAAGTGGTAAAAGATCTAAAGATTTATGGAGATTAGTGGAAGAGGGGTCAAAGAGCTTTAGTATAATGGCCAGACGGGTCACAACATGACCAAGGATAAGGTGTTTTGAGGTTGTGATTGCTGCTTTCAGCCAAGCTGCAATGAAGCATCCCAGATTTATTTGATTACATTCAACCATGCATTATAGAAAAAAACAATTCAATCATTGTCACTATGCCTAGCAAATCATTCCTACAAGAATAGCAATATGCCAATAATCTATACAAATAGGTTAAGGACTATCAAGTAGATATGAATCCTTCATAGTGGCAAGGTTGTATTTCTTTGTTGGAACAACAATATACTATTCCCATAACTCCTCTGCATTAAAATTTCCTAGGATATCACAAAATCCATCAATATAATCATCAGTCACCTCATCAATTAATCCTAGAGTTAGATTAAATTCATCCATGGAAAATGAAAATTATGCTCCTAATAACCTGAATCAGATTACATTCGAACTGTCCAGAGCTACGAGTTACTATTATCCAAAACAAATATACTACAAAAATTGTATATTAGCTCATAATAACTGGGCAATTAATCTCAAGATATCTCTACCAAACAGTCCTTTTAATAAACTCATAACAGTTCAATTTCAATTTCTCAATAGCTGAGTAATCGATGATCTTACCTTGCATGATTTGGAGGTTCATCACTCTATCAAAATTATTCTTTTCTTGTTACCCAAACTTAAAATGGCCATTTAATTTTGAAAGAGATGGTGGCAACATACCTCTCAGATGTTTTGGGTATGCTCACATAGGCAAGGTATCCTCTGACACTTGTTCCATCTGAGGTTTGGTCTCTTCAGTTGCTTATTCAACTGTTTCCGGTGAAGCTTCTTTCATCGGTTCTGGTTGCTCTTGTCTTATAGGTGTTTCTCTCTCTTCTTGGCTAGAATCTTTGTCTTCCTTACATACATCTTCTAATTCTTCTATCATGGCTCGAATAAGTCATTTGATCATTTTATCAGTTTTATCATCCATAACCTTTGAAGGTAGCTAAGTCCAATCAAACTGGTGAGCTCCTGGTGGTTTCCAGCCAACATATACTTTTATGTTGGTGTGCTTGATATCTACTGTGGGTCTTGGGGGAGGAGTGAAAATAGTTTATTTCTTGGTTGGTGGTATGAATCATCATTATCCATCATAATTGGCTCCTTTTTGGCGTGCCTCTTGCTCACCGAACCTCCACAAGTTGCCTTCCTCATGTGCACCATTTCTTTACAAAATCTATAATTTTGGTAAATTGAGGGAAAGTAAATTTCTAAGGGGAGAAAGGAAATTAAGGGTTTACATGGTAAAAGAGGGAGATAGGTAAATATTTAAACCATTAAATGATAAGTTAGAAAGAGTTTAAGTTAGAATAAAATTAAACTTCCTCCATTAAAAATGTAAAATATAGCATTTTACTCCCTCACTTATCTGATTCAGATTTCTGCAACCAAAATAAGAAATTAAATTAGACTTTAAAAAGATTGAAAGGTGGAAGATAGTAAAAACTAAAAATAACTAACTAAAAAATGAACTGTTATCTTATTGATGCTTTATGAGTATAACCTCTAAATGAATAGAAAAATAAAAACATAAAATGAAAATTGTAGTTCTGGTTTATAAATCTTAGTTCGACTTCTTGATTTGCTTTACTTGTAAGAGGGGTCACCCATCATGATGATGCACACTAGTTGAGTAAGGAATCCTTCGTAAAATGGCTTAAGGTGATGTCTATTTACTTTGAATATTTTTCTCAAGTTTGAACTTCTGATTTGAATTGTACCTTATTGAAAATTTTGTTTAACTTTGAATAGACTCAACCATTTTGACTTCAGTTTTCCAGAAAAAAATTTCATCCTGGAATTATGTAACAACACTCTCTGCCCAACTGCAAACTCCTTGCAATTTAGATTCTTGTCATGAAATCTATGTGATTTATCCTTATAAATCTTTAAATTATCATAGGCTTGATTCCTTATTTCTTCTAGTTCTTGAATTTACAACTTCCTATGATTGCCAGCCTCATCAATTGAAACGTTACACTGCTTGACTATGTAATAAGCTCTATGTTCAAGTTCAACTAGTAAATGGCAAGGTTTACCATAAACAATCCTGAAAGGCAACATTCCAAGATGGCTTTTATATGCGGTTTTGTTTGACTATAGAGCATCATCAAGTCACAGACTCCAATCCTTTTGGTTGGGGCTTATAATTTTCTCTATAATTGACTTGATCTCTGTGTTGGTGACTTCAACTTATCCATTTCCCTAGGGGTGGTAATAAGTAGTCATGTGATGAGTTACGCCATATTTATGAAATAGATATGCAACTTCTCTATTGCAAAAATGTGTGCCTCAATCGCTTATTATCGCCTTCAAAACTCCAAACCTATTAAACACATTAGTCCTGATAAAGTTAACTATAGTTTTAGCATCATTGAATTTAGTGGCTTTGGCTTCCACCCATTTTGATATATAGTCGATCAATAATAGGATGTAAACATTATCAAATAAAGGTGGGAATAATCCCATAAAATCCATCCCCCATACATCAAAAATTTCATAGATCAAAACTCTTTGCTAAGCCATTTTATTTCTTCTTCCCAGACCCCTTGTTATCTAGAAATTTTCATAATATTTACAAAAAAAATATGCATCATGATGTATTGTTGGCCAAAACTTTCATTATTGTCTTCCTTGGACCAAAATTGCCTTAATACGCATATGCATAATAAAACTAAAGAATAGAATTGACTTTAGTTTCTAGATTACATCTCCAAACAACCTGATGAATGTAGTGTTTCCATATATAAGGTTCATCCCAAACATAATATTTTGCATTGCTTCTAATTTGGTTCTTTTCATATCTTAATAGCTTATCGGGAAAATTCTTGGTTCAAAGAAAATTAACTATATCAGTATACTAAGGTGAATTTTTAAATATATTTAATGTGAATTCATTAAAGAATTCATCTTAAGTCTTGCATGGCTCTAAATTTGGCAATCTACTTAAATGATCAGCGACTAGATTTTTTAATTCCTTCTTATCTCTCATGTCACATCTGCATTCATAGCATCCTTACATGTTTACATTATATGCATGACTTAGAAGGATTGAATGAATGATGCATGAATGTATAATGATTTTATGGATGAATGCAAATCCATTAGACATGAAAATTATAGAGGAGAGACATGAAATGAAGTAAAAATGTACCTAGGATGCCTCTTTAATATGTTTTTGGTGAATGCCTTAAAGGATATTGAAAAGTGAAATTCATAAGTGAAAAGCAATGTTTATGCATGATATAAATGTTATATGATGAGAAAGCATATGTTATAATGTAAATTAGAAAGTATAAATGAAGTGAGAATTAAAAATAAGCTAAGTTGAAAGTAAGGGTATTTTGGTAATTTCACTTAAAGAGAGGGATATTTTAGGAAATCAAAAGTATGTATGGATGTATGACAATATATGCATGTATGCTATGATTTGTATGGAATGAAAATCATAAGAAATCATTAAAGAAAATGGAAAAGAAATGAAATTAAGGAAGGAACCAATAGGATGGTGATAAATGTCACCTTATAATTGAACCCTTCCTTGACTTCATGCAAATTACTTAATTAAAAATAAATTAAATGAATTATTAAGAGTGTAGGTTGTCATTTTTCCTCTTCTTCCTCCAAACCATTCAAACCACATTTCTTTTCCTTCTTCTTTTCATTTCCAATCTAAATCTTACACTTTTCTAAGGTAAAAACTTATGAATTTTATGTTTTTAATGTTGTTTTTGGTTAATTCTTCTTGTATATGTTCTTATTGCTTGTTATTAGTAGCTGGGACTTGAGTTCTTGTTGATGGAAAATTCATTTAGAGGTTAAAGATGAGGTTTATGCATGGATTTTGTTGAATTGATGAAGGAAAGATGGAAAGCATACTTAATTTTCTATGTTTGATATATTTTAATGAAGTTTTACTTATGGAATGTATATGTATGTAAACCTTAGGTGACCTATGTGTGAAGGAATCTTATAATGTTGTACTATATGTGTATGATGTGAGTTAAGTGAGGAATTATGAAGAAGATGAAGTAAAATGCATGATAAGTGAGTTACAAATGAGAAAAATGCTTGAAAATGCTTGCTACCCAAATTTTGCACTTGTGTAAAATGACCCTTGATTTTTTTCTTTGATGCCTTGAATCATTGGATTGTGTATGGGAATGATGAATTATGATATTAGAATGAAGAAAATAAAGTTTGAAGGCAATTAGAGTAAATTACAAAAGTTATGCTTAAAATGGTGTTAATGGGCAGCATGTGTATGCCTTTGTGTATGGTTGTCTTAAGTGGTATTTTTGTGCATGAATGTTAGAAAACATGATTTGGTAATGAGACATGCAAACTAAGTGTATATAACTTGCTAAAATTGAATAGTAACAAGGTAGATTTTTAGGTTTATGGTAATTGCATTTTGACCATTTTATGTTAGAGTTATGGAATGTATAATATACCATTGGAAAGCTCTTTGAATCTAGTTTCCAATGGTACCAATCTTGCAAATTTCCAAAGTCATTTACATAGTCTAAAATTTCATACCATTTTCATGCGCTAATTTTGCTCATTTCAAGTGACATTTAGTCAGAATTTATAGGCATTCGGTAATTTAATGTTTGAAGGCCTTAACCATTTAATTGTGAAGCGTATGGCATACTATTAGAAAGATCGTTGAGTCTAGTTTCTAATGGTTCATGAATCACTCAATTTAAAGGTCATTTACTTAGTTGAAATACTTGCATAATGAGAACTATTCCGTGAGATAAAATGTTTATAAACTTGAAATGCATGCATACTTTAGCACAAAAGTAATTCATTATGCAATTTTGTTTTAAATCCTTAAGTGCATGACCTTATACTTCTATTAAGGGACATTAAAGAGGTACATATCATAATGTAAATGTAAGGCAATTAGGCATTCCATTATACATTAAAATAGTATGCAAAATACAAAGTAATTCAAATTGAAAATGACTAAATGAATAGTAACTTACCAAATGAATGTGTAAATTAACCAACTGAATCATCTCTAAGCATGTTTTGGTCACTAAAATATATAGTATCTAAGGCATCTAAACTTAGTATTAAAGTTAATTTAGTAATAAAACTCAATGTTATACCTACGAATATAGGTATAAAATATAATATTAAGGTTAATATAACATACCTATGTAGACAATCCTAAACCTCATAAATGTGTATTAATATGGCATTTGTATGTCATTACACATAAATATGACTT
>CANYBF010485198.1:0-25563 GCA_948192965.1 Dalechampia spathulata
TATCCCCTCAAAGGTGCCATATGAAACCCTAAACGGGCCTAGCCCGGTCCGAAAGGACCCCAGACGGTCTGAAAGAACCCTAAATGGCCCAGAATCAACTCGGGAATAATCCGAGTCAAGGCCGGTCCAAAATTAGGGTGCGACAATAAGGAAAGCTTAATAAATGACATGGTAAGTGGGTTGAATTCATTGAGCAATTTCCTTATATGATTTAATACAAGCATGGAAAGGAAAATATTATGGTTGATGCATTGTCAAGAAGATATGCCTTAATCTCTACCCTTAGTTCAAAATTACTTAGATTCAACCACATTAAGGGTCTATATGTTGATGATGTTGATTTTGGCAATGTATATATGGTATATGAACATGAAGTATTTAACAAATTCTACATGCATCATGATTTTTTATTTAAGTGTAATAAGATTTGTTTGCCTAAATGCTATAAGTGTGATTTGCTTGCATTAGAGTCTCATTATGAGGGATTGATGGGACACTTTGGGGTTCATGAATGAACACTTGTATTGGCCTTATATGCATAAGGATATTAAGAGAGTGTGTAATGCTTATGTTGTATATAGATAAATAAAATCTAAGTCTATGCCTTATGGTTTGTATATGGCTTTGCCTATACCCAGCTCACCTTGGATTGACATATCTATGGATTTTATCCTTAAATTGCTAAGAACTAAGAGATGTAGAGATAGCATATTCATTGTGGTTGATAAGTTTAGCAAAAATGGCTCACTTTATTACTTGTCATAAGTTTGATGATGCCATTCATGTTGCAAACCTATTCTTTAAGGGAATTATAAGATTATATGAGTTGCCACACACCATTGTCTCTAATAATGATGTAAAGTTCCTTTCATAATTTTAGCATTTTTTGTAGGGTAAGATTGGAAATAAGTTGCTTTATTCAATAACTTGCATACAAAGAGATGGATAAAACAAAAGTAATCAACAAAACTTTAGGAACATTGCTTTAAGCTATAATGGCAAAAAACTTAAAGACATGGGAGGTGTTGATCCTGACTTTTCACCTGCACACTATAACCTCCATTTTTATTTGATTCAGCTTAGTACAAGTCCCTGATGTTGACCTAATTTGTACACATGCCTTTGATCCTCCACTGAGCATTCTAAACATGCAAAGCATGTTATATTTTACTTACGGAAGGCAGGGCACATAACATGCATTTTCTGATATGCAGAGCATATAGTGCTACATGCTATACATATTCTAAAAATATACGCATGGTGAATGACCTTTTCCCATGCAAATCTAATATGCTTCATATGATACCATGCATTTATGCCCCAATTGATGCTTATTTTAAATATGATGCACATCTCAGTGCACTCATATTAGACAGTGCACATAAATCAAAAATACATCATGTTGAGCATATGCTACTACATACTACATGTATAGCCTTTTTTTAGGCTATATGTTATGCATATAGCACTATATATTGTACAAATGATGCATAATTTTCTAGAATCCCACATTGCTGATATGTTTTCCTCAATCCCACAACCCTTACTTATAAATACATACTTTGTATTTATAGAAAAAAGGTCAAAAATTAATAAAACTTCCCTAAAGTCTACCAAAATGGTACCACACTTAATTAAGTAATTAATATAGGATTAGAGACTAATTAATCCTACTTAAATCCTTAATCATGTTTGGAATCAAGATTTTGGAAGTTAATCATCTTTTTATGAGTTGAATGCTTAATCTCTTCTCCTTTTCTTCT
Source organism: Dalechampia spathulata (assembly GCA_948192965.1). Classification (NCBI taxonomy): domain Eukaryota; kingdom Viridiplantae; phylum Streptophyta; class Magnoliopsida; order Malpighiales; family Euphorbiaceae; genus Dalechampia; species Dalechampia spathulata. The sequence goes on from CANYBF010485198.1 coordinate 1,764, forward strand.
TGATTTCTTTGTGAGTTTATGATTTTTTATTGGTTTTTTAATGATTAGCTTCAATCAAGAATGTAATAGTAGCATTTAATGTTTTCTCATAGCTTAAATGATATGTGATAATTATAAATTTGCTTAAGATTATGATTTTGTTTGTGTTTTAGCATAAAAACTCACTTTTCTCTTATTTTGGCTCGTTATACGATGTGCATGTATCACATCCTCACTTTTAGCATATTGAATTGAATATATGTGTGATGTGCTTTAGTTTTTATGTGTGTATGATTGAGATTATGACATGAAAAGTATATAATGGTGATTTAACACGTGTTATGACATTCACGTGATAATAGTTAGTGATCAAGTAATAAATAGTATGATAGTAAGATAAGTACATAATTAAGATTGATGTTTGATAAATATGTGGATATTTTTATACGTGTTATAAATTAAATTTCAAAGAATGCTTAATATATGTATGTGTGTTTATTTAGGAAGTTTTATTTATGTATGTGAATATATGTATATTTTTACGTGAATATGTATGTGTAATATAAGTCTACGTATATGATTTTAAATGGTGATTAAAAGGTATGTCTATATAAATATAAAAAAGCTAAAATAATATTTAAATGTATATAAAATATATTTTATTGCATATATACCGTTTATTAATAGAAATATTTTATTTTAATATATCATATTATATTTTATTATATTAAATTATATGATATTATAGTATATTATTTTATTTTATTTTATTTTATATTATATTATTTTATATTATATTATATTATGATTTATTATATTGTTTAATACTATATATATATATATATATATATATATATTATTAGTATAATTGTAAGATTGAATTATAATAGGTATAAAGCATATCTATATTATGTATACAATATGTTGTAAAATATTATATTATGTAAGAGGTATATAAATTGTATTATATTATATAATGTATAGTTATCATATATATATATCTTTTTCTTCCATTCTCATCTGTAATCTTCCTCATCTCTTCTTTCTTTCATTTTTCTTAACCAAAGAACTTAATCTTCTCCTTCATTTCAAGATTCCAGCAGCACTTATTTCCCTTCTTCTTCTTCTTTTTGCATCTACTGCAACATTTCCTCTTCTTTCTTGGTTTTCTTTGGCTGATTTTTACTTTAAGATGCATGCATGTATGTGTTATGGTTGTAGAAGCTAAGCTAACATGATCAAACTAGAGAATAGCTGGAAGTTTTTAAAGATCAATGAATATTGAAGGTGGGAAAAACTTATGGTGCATGATATTTTCTTTTTCTTTGATTTTATTTTGGTTCAAACTTTTACGATGGATTGTTTTTACATGTGTGAAGAAGAAGTATATTTTATGGTTAGTTTTGATATAATGTTATGGTGTATATTTTTATGTATTTGGCATTAAGGGAAGTTACTACCAAGAGGGTTATTTTGTTATTGACGTATGAATTGATTGAAGGTTATTTTATAGTGGTTATGTAAGCTGCAGTTTTATGTGTATGAATTTTTATGTTTTGGGTTATTTGGCTTTAAAGGATCAAGTTGCTATCGAGGGAATGGGTTTGTATATTAGTAATATTGAGTTATGATGAAGTTATTTTATAGAGGGAAAAAGAAATTGTGGCTGCCCTGAGTTATGTATTAAATAAATTATAATATTTTAGACATGTGTGTGTGTGTTGTACGAGTTGAAATGCTTTGAATATGCATGAATTTATGTTGTTAATTAAAGACAGTGTTGCTATGGTTAAGGTAGAATAAGGTTGCGGTAACTTGTGAATTTTAAAGCTTAAATGACTTATGTATTTTAAAGTTTAAATGGTTCAACTTTTAGACAAGTAAAAGGTTTTGGAACAAGTCTTTAAAATTGTTTTGTTATGATTTAGAATGAATTGTGTGCGGTAATGAATGAAGTTGAGATTGTATGATTATGAGATTAGGAATTGTTTAGTATGTATGCATTATGATATGTATTTTATACTATCTTGAAATTCGTTAATTACGGATTAAATGCACCTAATTAAAGTATGTTTGATAAAAAAAATGATGAGTTGCAAGATGTGCTAAGTATATATCGAATTTGTTTTAGAAGAATAGATTGAGGCTTGCGGCAATGTTTTTTTTAAAGCCTAAATGACTAAAATTTTAAGCATATTATCTATTAATTTAAAGTTTATTAAACCTATTTTATAATAATACTAAGTTTGTTTATTTTGGAATTTATATGATTCATTAAAAAATGAATTTAAAAGAGGTTAATTCATAAAGGTTAAAGAGAAAATATTTTAAATGAATTTCCAAATTAACTACTTTAAATTAATTATCCTAATAAATGAATTAATATAAGTATAATATATTATCAAGAAGTTTTTTTTAGTCTATTTTGTTATAATACTAAATTTATTTTAAGTTAATGAGATTTTTATTAATAATGAAGGAAGTAATAAATTAGTTTTAAAGTATTAAAAATTAGGGTATATAAGATTTTATATTAACATTTGTATTATTTATTTAAATGAATGGATTCTTATATGTATAATTTGTCATTCAAAAACTTATTAAATCTAGTTTTCAATAATATAAGAATTTCATTATTTTAATATCGTAAATTTTATATTTTGACTCGTGTAATACGATAGCTAATATAGGTAATAAGAATAGTGATTTCATTTTAAATGCTATAGTAATTTCCTTAATTAATGTTATGTTTTAGTATATAAATTGACTTAATGTATGTGAAATATTATTATACAATGAAATATATATATACATATATTGCAATGTGATTGTAAATGGATTTCCACGTGAAATCAAATGTAAATGAAAAGGAAGTGAAACGGGTTCCTATTTGTTAAACCATAGAAATGAAATGAAATGAAAGGCCCAATATGGAAATGTTCCAGTTAAAAGAGGCAATGAAATGAAAATGACAAAGGAAAGACAGAGGGAGAGTGCAATTCATAAATTGCATTCTCTAAAGCATATTCATCGCCTATGATAATTACTAATGGAATAATATTATGTGGTGAATGGATATAAACAATTAATGCTTATGTAATTAATCTCACAGGTTAATAGTAAAAATAAATATAAGTGATAATATCTCTCGATTAGTGATTTGTTGTAATGTTGAATAGTATTAATATTGAACTATTTTGATAATGTTAAATTTTTACTTCTTTGATGTTATAATATTTATGATCATTTATTTTTACTAGCACCATTGAGTTTTATACTCAACATTTGTCAATTGATGAAAGCATGCACTAGTAACACAAGAGAGCATGAGTTTTAGTGGTGTCAGTAACAGATCTCTACGGTAGTGATTTTGATAGTGAACTCAGACTTTGAATCAGTCTCATATTCCTCGATTCTTGTGCAATTTACTCTTTAGGATATTATTGGTAGTAAAACAGTTATAACATAGAAACTACTGTGTTTGTATTTTTATGATATCAGTATAGTAATACCAATAAATAATATAATGGAATGTTTATAGGATAATATAATGTTTGTAGGATAATAATGTTGAAAGCTGACAATACAATATCAATAAATAATATAATGGAATGTTTATCGATGATATATCATTATGCATAAAAAAATATTGTATTTTCATAGATTAAGTTTTTAAATCCCTTGTAAGATGATTATCAACTTTCTAAAGTTGAGAGTTGGTAATCATGCTATGAGAGCATGTTACACTGTAAAAGGTGTGACATGTTAGACTGGTATCAGAGCTATGGTTTAGCTTACTTTATGATTGTATTTACTGCTAAAGTAGAAGTTATAATAATAGGAGTTCTATAAGTCCAGACTGTTGATAAATTTTATTTTTGTTTTAGGTAGTCTTTCATAATAATCAACATGTCAGACAGAACTATGATTATTGGTGAGGAAGATGGGAGTAATTTTAATCCCTAGGAAGGCACCTTTGAGGCCAGTTATCGAGCTGGGAGTGAGCAAAGATAGAATGAACAGGGGGAATAGGTAGAACAAGTGCCACTAGTTGACAAACCTATAGTTGCTAAAGTAGATCCAATAGTTACCCAGTTTGTGCAGTTTCTCTATACTCTTCAGGGATAGCCTGAACAATTTATGCCAGCTTCACTAGTAATTACCTTAAGAGAGGAATCAGAGTGGGATTTTAAGAAGTTGAGAACTTATAGGGCTATTAATTTTTTGTGAATGATTGACCTTCATATGGTTGAGATGTGGTTAGAGCATACTTGGAGGATTTTCAGTAGCTGAATTGTTTTGATAAGTTGAAATTTGAGTATGCCATTTCCTTGCTCCAAAATGGTGCATATGAATGGTGGAAGACCATTCTATAGGGATTAACAAAGTCGTCTGTATTAACTTGGATAGACTTTCAAATGGAATTCCGGTATAAATATGTTTCGACTACATGTACTGATAAAAAATTGTAGGAATTTTTAGGATTGAGACATGGAAGTTTGTCGATGGCAGAATATGATCAAGAATTCACCCGACTTGCATATTATGATGGTAATATTCTGACGTCAAGGTAAGATAAATGCAAGACGTTCAAGCAGGGTTTGAAATTGAGAATTAGATAACTGGTATAGGGATTTAATTATGATAATTTCTCAGTATTGATGGCAAATGCTTTAATCCAAGAACATACTATTTAAGAAGAAGATAAGAATCGAGCTCGACAGGTTAGGAAACAGTTTAAGGGCCATAGTTTCTTCTTCGAGTTCATAAAAGAGGGACATATTTAGAGGATCATTTACACTATGATCATTTAGATTCAAACCACCGACACCACATAGAGCGTAGACTGGATAGTTTACTAGTCGTAGTGGTTATTAGGTAGGACTTTGATTATGTCCCACGTATGGTAAAAATCATTTGAGAGCTTGCAGAATAAGGACAAGTTTATGTTATCACTATAATACAATAGTAGTTACATGAATTAAAAAAAAGAAATTTGAAACAAACATAATGATATTAATTTTAAAATTATTGGTTAAAATCCAATTAATTTTGATAAACTCAACGTAAACCTAAAATCGAAACCCTAAACCGTAAACGCCACATTAGTAACATGAATTCAAAACATGAGTTTTGAAACAAAGATAATGATATTAATTTTAACATTATTGATTAAAATCAAATTAATTTAAATAAAATCATCAAAACCCTAAACCAAAATCTTAAACCGTAAACCGTAAATGCAACATTAGTAACATGAATTTAAATTTTGAGTTTATAAACAAACATAATGATATTAATTTTAAAATTATTGGTTAAAATCAAATTAATTTAGATAAAATTGCCATAGACTATAAACGTAACATTAGTAACATGAATTTAAAAAATGAATTTTGGAGCAAAGATAATAATATTAAGTTTAAAATTATTGGTTAAAATAAAATTACTTAAGATTAAATCACTATAAATCCTTAACTGAAACTCTAAACCATAAAAGTAAACCATAAATGCAACATTAGTAGCATGAATTTTAAAAATGAATTTTGAAACAAACATATTCATAATAATTCTAAAATTATTAGTTAAAATAAAATCATTGTAAACAATAAATTGACAGCCTAAACCATAAATCATGAAAGTAAACCGTAAATGTAACATTAGTAGTAAATGTAACATTAGTAGCATGAATCTAAAAAAAGAATTTTGAACCAAACATAATGATATTAATTTTAAAATTATTGGTTAAAATGAAATTAATTTAGATAAAATTATCGTAATCCATAAGCCCAAACCCTAAACCATAAATCATAAAAGTAAACTGTAAATGCAACATTAGTAACATGAATTTAAAAAATGAATTTTGAAACAAACATATTGATATTAATTTTAAACTTATTTATTAAAATCCAATAAATTTAGATAAAATCACCATAAACTCTAAATCAAAATCCTAATTTGTAAACCATAAAAGTAAATCGTAAACATCGTATTTGAAAGATGAATTTAAAAAATGAATTCTAAAACAAAGATGATGATATTAATTTTAAAATTATTGATTAAATCTAATTAATTTAGATAAAATCATTGTAAACTCTAAACCAAAACTCTAAACTATAAACTATAAAACTAAACCATAGATGCGATATTAGTAATATGAATTTTAAAAACAAAATTTGAAACAAACCTAATGTCACACCCATACATTAGTAATATGCTCCCGTAGCATAATTAATAACCTCCTATGAAAGGAAATTATTAATTATACTACAAAGGATGCATAAAAGTTTTTTCATAATATAACACTTTTTTATTCATCATTATGTGTATGTACCTAAGTATCTTAGCTATCTGCAAATAAGGTTCATTACATTTATGTATCATATCACATTTAACATTCATACATATATACGTCATCATATCATGCATATATAGTGATATATCCATCATTCATATATAATTGTATCATAATGCAACATTGTTATGCTTATCATAGCAAAACATAGTAATACTATACTTATATATATCATAGTACACAATGGATATTACTGCCAAATAAGTATGAAAAGTGCTACATAATGAGTTTATAAAAGTTTAAACTCATAGAACATTATAAAAGTTTAAACTGATTTTAGGATAGGGTTTTGTGTAAGTCCCGACCTTTGCTAACTGCAGATCAGCTACTCTCATTGCTCTCCAAGTGAACAAGGACCTGCATTCATCAAATGACAAACTACTAAGTATATAACTCAGTCGTGTTATAAATATGAGTATATATCATAGTCTGATGCATTAAATAACATATAAGTGTTAGTGTATGCTCTAGAGCATCATGGTTTATTCTAATTTAATATTGAATGATTTATCAATAAAAGGCATTATTCATGATTCAGTTTACTTAAAAGGTTATTAACTAAATAATGAATTCCAAGATATTGGAACAGTATAATGGAATTCATAAAGAGTTTATGAAATAAGATTCTTATTGTATGCAAAGTATTCATAAAGAGTATTCTTATTATATCTAAAGTATTCATAAAGAGTTTATGAATGAATTCATAAAGAGTTCAATATCTAAATTATCTTTGATTAATGTATTAATAAGAATGGATATTATTAATGCAGTTAAGATCAGCACATGTTATACTTCCTTAAAGGATGATTCTCATTCATCATGACAAGAGCTATCTAAAGTGAACATGTGGATGAGCAGTTTGGGACTAACTTATTGGAGAACTTGCTAGTAAGGTTTCCTATGGATGATTAATCTATGTCTGTAAAGTATATCTCACTCATATCAACAGTGCAAATATCCTTAAGACTAAAGATAACAAGGTTATCTTAATTACAGATCACTATGTTTTGACTCCTATATTTTATTCCTCTATAGGAGGCATTCATAACTTGAAGGTTGGATATAGTGTGAAGTAGTTGAAGGTATTTGTTTATCAATAAATGATTCACCACCCCATATTAAATGTAAGGGTTTTATCTCATTGATTCATGTAATATTATTTATTTAGGAATCTCTGGCCTGTCATGCCAAACCTATACCTGGAGTAATATGCTCCTGTAGTATACACAAGGACCTCCCGTATCGAAGACCGTTACATATACTACAAGGGATACTTAATACCTACATATGAATGTCGTATGGGGACAACAGATATAATGGTGGTGCAAAGGTCACAGTGTACTAATATAAAGAAAACTTGGACGTCTCAAAGTACATTCAATTGAATGAACAATTCCTTTATATAAATACATTAATCATTATACAAAGGGTTCTGGATAGATACAATATCCCTAACAAAACCAAAACCACCACCAATATACAACTATCTACTGCTAGTATGATCTGTACAAGCTACAACAACATCAGACTAAATGAAAAGGAGTACGCTTGGCTTTCCAAGACCACCTTGAGAATATGATTGCTGCAGAATCCAACTCTCAACTGATCACTCTAATCACCGCTCTGGTCCCTCTACTATAGGCTCTGAACCTACGTCCATCAATTGATAAATGTTGAGTCGAAGACTCAGTGGTGCTAGAATCACCCATAACATGTAAACAACATATAGTCATACTACAGGCAGTTAGGCACGTCCATACATAAATGCAATGGTATGTCACATACCCTCTCTTTTTGTTTCCCTCTTTCCTTTCCATACTCTAGCACTCCTTTGTTTTCTCTTCATTGTGCATAATGTTCTACCATGATGGGTCCCTGTATATACCAGTACTCAACTCTTGAAGGAGGGCATTTATTATCCGAGTCTTTAAACCCTATTATCTTTTAAACTATATGTCTCGAGACTCAACTCCTGTAGGAGGGCACTGTAATACATATATGATTCCATTATGGAATCCTGTAATATATGACCCATCATGCCTTTTCCCTATCATCTCTCACTCTTTTTCTTTTATCCAAGCTCCCTCATCTCATAAAGATGCATCAACGCTAAGTTATAACATAACACAACAAACAAGGGGAGCCTTTCAAAGCAATCATCAAGCTCATATCATAAACACATAGCAACATATAGGAATAGGATCCCTAAATATCATTTACTAGGCCTTACTTTTCCTTGAAGCAAAAAGAAAAAGTAAACAAGATATATAGCACAACTAGCATAAACCAACACAAACCTGGGATAAGTTACTTCTAGCGTCTATCCGTAATTCATGGGCTAAACTCACTTTTCCACGCTCTCAGACCATAAAAGCAGGAAAGTAGACTGAGTTCTACTGATTAAAAATGTTTAGAAGAGTGAAGAATAAAAGAAAGTCAAAGGAAAGTCAAAACTTATCCTATCTTAAAAAGACACTTTTAAGTCGCGTACGATTGTACCAAACTTTGTATGCCCGTACCAAACTTAAAGTCCTGATGCCCTGTTCTTGCAAGCAGTGGTATGCCTGTACCTATGTTTCATATGCCCGTACCACCCCAAACTTCTTGATAATCTCATTTTCCTACAAGCAACAGTACGGCCATACAACTCCCGTACTGTCTCCAGGAAACCTGGTACGCTCATACGGATATCTGTACGATCGTACCACCACCGAAAAACCCAAGACATGTGCCATTTGAATCCTTACCCTCAAGGTACCTATCTCCAAACCAATTTCACAACCTAAAACACTTCCAAAACATCCTAGACACCACACATTAGCTATCCTTCATCCAACCGAGAAGGCATGCTTCCCAATAAGGTGATAGCATCACAATACAATCACACTTAATATACATAAACATATCCAAACATACATCTATAAATCATCATACATACCATAAGCAATACAACATTGTATAGCAAAACACATATGCATGCAGGCTCTTATACATCTACCAAATACGTCACTCACGTGGGTGTGACATGGCCAGAGTAAAATGTCTATTGATGAATAAGTTCCATAAGGGCATTTTAGGAATAAAAACTATGGTACATGAAACATCAAATTTTGGGCATGATCTAACACACTTTATTATGCATTGAGTTGACATTAATCCATACTCAAACCTAAATGAGATAGTGAATGGCGAAAGGAGTTTATTGCATTGAATTTTATATAGAAGGGTTGTAGTCAAACTAATGGCCTCTTGACATTTAGGTAATCATGATGTGTGACTAGACACTACTCTTGATTTACATATGATTTTATTAAATCAAGTTTAATAATATGTTCATATGTTACCAACATGTCAATAACCTCAAAGGTCCCACACTAAAAGTAAGAGGAATAATAATCATGAATGGATGTTGATGAAATAATATTTTATGGTTATGAGATAACTTGGATTTTTCATATTCATTAGAAAGATCATGAAAAGATCTTATTATTTGATACCAATATCACCAAAATCTAATGAGTAGAACTCAAGATACAAGTGATTTAAAATGACATATTCTACATGTATAGTATATCCGGATTTGGATGGAATTAAATTAATTAATAGTCAATATATGATTGTCACATGACTTATTCATGTGTGATGAATTAAAAAGGAGTGCACATGATTATCATGTGCTTCTGGAGGGATTTTGAGCCATACAAATGCAAGTCACATGCCTGAAGCATATGATATGCATATACATATGACTTAAGTAACCTAAAACCTAATTAGGTTTTTATAAGTTATCTGACACAACTTTTAGGGTTACTAGAACAAGGATTTTTGGCTGCCTCCTTCCTCCATTGGTTCCAAGCAATTAGAATCTCAAGAACAAGAAGATTAATTTAGATTTTTGATAGAAGATCAATAAGAAACTGAATTCATCTTTCTCTTCATTTATTCCTTTTCTATTTTGTTTTACTAGTTTCTAAACAAAACTTGTAATTTTTGATTACTAATCATTCCATTGCTTATGTGGATACTTTATAGATCCTCTACCTTGGGAATTGAGAAGTTAGCTACAACTTTTCAAAATGACAAGAAAGAAGGAGATATGCTTAAAAGTGAGTTTTTTAATCTCTTCTTTGATAATCTTCTCTATATTTGATGTATTCTACAAATAGAATTGCTATATTGATCATAAAATGTGTTTTTAAAAAGTTTCAAATTATACTTCCACTGCCAAACATGTTTTCACAAATCAACAGTGGTATCAGAGCATTTCAGTGTTGCAATTTATGCATAGAATACATAAGATTTTGGTTTTTGACTATCATTGTGGCTTGCGGATTTTTTAATTATGAAAAGTTTATTGTTTGAATTTGGATTTGAAATTTTAATAAATTATTTTTCATTGAATTAACTTGGTTTCTATTAAAAAAATGGAATACACATATGGAAATTTTATGAGGTAAAAATTCATATGTTGCACATGCTCCTATTGAAAACTCGAATGGCTTTTTTATGTTATTATTAATGTTCTTGCTTGATTATTGTGTGTTTAATTTTTGTAAATGTAATGAATCAATTATTTATTGTATTAACTTGATGATGGTGTATTTTGAATGAATTATGATTCATTTTGGATGTCATCTTGTTGAAATCATGTTCATATGTGCATACGAAGTCTAATTTTAGAATATTCAGCTTTTTCAATATTAATTGCTCATTTTTTTCATTAATTTTTTAATGTTTTAGACACGTTAAAGGTTTAAAAAATTAAATTTTATCAAATTTGGAGATTCATAAGTATTTTATTTAAATTAAAACTCTTAAGAGGAGCAATTTGAGCATGATAAGGATTCTTATTGGTTTTGACTTCTCTTTTGATTTCTAAGTGATATATTAATATTGAAAGTATGATTAAATAATTAATATATTATGTTTTGGATGATTATTTAATTTATTCAAATAGAATTCAAAACATGTAAACCATATGTTTTTAAATGCAAGCCCAATAATTATTTTAAAAGGTAAAGTTTGTTTGAATTTTAAAATGGAAAAACTGAAAAGACATTATGAGAAGATTATTTATTTAAGCATTTTTGAATGTATGGATAGACGATTATATGGCATGATGGTGGCTATGGACTTAGCCTAATATGATTGAGCATATACATTATTTTATTATTTTTGGCAAATAGGGCTTGTGAGTTCTACCTTTTCTTTAAAATCTTTTGTACTTCTCTTCTCATATACTACCTCCAAATGTAACTTAGGGTTTCTACTATTGAAATTTTTAATTAGATTAGATAGGTTGTAAAAGAGTTATAAAAGAAGGAAAAAGAGGCAAAAGGAGCAATGTGTGACCAAAAGTGGAAACTCCAAGACCAAATTTGTAATATAATAGTCTTATTTCAAATTTTTGGGGTTTGTAAAATCATGCATAACCTAGGTTTTACCTTAGACTTAAAATTCCATAATCATCATATTATAAATTGTATGTATGAGTTGCATTAGCATGCCATTTAAAGAGGTATCCTGTGTACATTTTTACTTCGTATCATGTCTCTACTCTCTAATTTTCATGTCTGATGGAATTGCATTCATCCATAACACATTCATAACTTATGTTCCATATCAAAGCATCCATAAAATAATAATGCATTCATGTATTTCATGCATCATTCATTCTATCATTCTAGGTCATGCTTAAAAATGCAAACACATAAGGATGCTATGAATGCATATGTGACAACTCTCTCCAACTAAAAGAATTTCAACCCGAAATTGTATCCTAATGCTATAGGAAACAAGTGATGATATTGCTCTCATATCACTGAATCTAATTCCTAGGTAGTATCATGTCCCGTATGGTGATTCCATAACACTTTTACCAAGAGAATACATTTATTCCTCAACTATTTACCTCATTAGCCAATATCTTTATTGGTTCTTCATTACATGATAAGTTAGGCTGTACTTTAATAGTTTCTATCGGTATCATATGAGATGGGTCCGATCTATACCTCCTCAACATTGATACATAGAACACATTATGAATTTTATCTAACTCTAGAGGCAAAGCTAATCTATAAGGCAATGGTCCTAGTGTTTCCAAGATCTCATATGGCCTAATAAATCAAGGATTCAATTTACCTTTCTATCCAAATCTCATTATTCTTTTCCATGGTGACAACTTTAAAAATACCTTATCCCAACTTTATATTCAATATCTCTTCCTTTTGAATCAACATAAGATTTTTGCCTATCATAAGCAACTTTCAATCGATTCTTGATCAATTATACCTGTTCTTCTGTCTGTTGCACCAACTTAGGTCCAACCAATCTTCGTTAACCAACTTCATCCCAATGCAAAGGAGTTCGACACTTTCTACAATACAAAGCTTCATATGAGGCCATCTGTATGCTAGATTGATAACTGTTATTATACGCAAATGCAATCAATTGTAAGTACTTGTCCTAGTTGCCTACTTATTCTAATACATAAGCTTATAACATATCTTCCATAATATGTATGATCCTCTCTAATTGACCATCAGTCTATGAATGGAAAGTTGTACTAAAATTCCTATTAGTACCCAATGCCTTCTAAAAACTCACCCAAAATCTTGATGTGAAGCAAGGATCTCTATCAGATACAATCGATATTAGAATCCTATGTAATCATACAATCTGATCAAAATACAATTCTGCTAACCTCTCTAAACTGTAATCCATTCAACCAAGTATAAAATATTTTATCTTTGTTAATTGATCCACTATAACCCATACAACATCATGTTTAGTTATAGTCATAGGTAATCCTGTTATGAAATCCATCGTGACTCAATCCTATTTCCACTCTAGTATAGGCAATGGATTAAGCAAACCTGTAGGTACCTGATGCTCTACCTTCACCCATTGATATACCATACACTTAGCCACATATTTTTCTATATCATTCTTCATACCAACCCACCAATAATACTACTTCAAATCTCTATACATCTTTGTACTTCCCGGATGGTAAGAAAACTTAGAACTGTGAGCTTCTCCTAAAATTTTCTTCTTCAAGTCTTCATTAGCAGGGATATATAATCAAGATCCATGTTTCAGTAAACCATCATTAGTTTTGGTAAATAAAATAGTATCACCATCTTGTACCTTCTTCAACTATTTTTGATGCTTTTCATCATTTCCCGAACATTCTTTATTTTGATTAGTCAATTCTAGCTTTCCTCGTAATTGCAGACTAGCAATAATATAATTTGGTTGTATAATAAGAATAACATTCAACTATTTAACTTCATGAACAAGCATCATCAATGATTATTGCAAACTTATAAATGACTTTTATCACACTCCTTATGGTGTAACATGCTTTTGTAGAGTAGTTAACAGTCTTCGAATATATAAAAACTATTAATTATTCTACAATGGATACATAAAAATATTTTTCTTTTAAAATTTTGAAATACACATATACTTAATAAACATTAAGGTAATTAATTATTACCTTGGACTCATATACATAGTTGCATAATTACACAACTTAAGAGTCCTTGTCATTTTTGAAACTTTGGCATATAAATAGTCTTGCTAATTTGGTGCCTCTGGATCTATATGCTTCTTTGTAAACTTTCAACTTACATTTATCAAGTGACAAATGTTGAGTATTTAACTCAATGGTGCTATATAATAAAGGAATAATAACAATATCATAAGCTTACATCATGATTCAAATATCTTATCATCTATAAACATATCATGCATTAGAGTTTATTTAACATATGTTGAAGAACGTCTCATGTTGATGCTTACTCTTACTATGCCATTATATAAAAATATAAAATATCTTAAACGTGAGTATTCTTTATAAAAATCACCATAATATAGCATTAAAATGCCCATTTAACTCAATAACATTGAAAACTATCTGTAAACACTCAATAATAGTTCAAATATCATGAAACACTATTTCATGTACTAATAACAACACCTACCTTCCATTGAGGTTTGTAGAAAATACTTATTTCATGGTATGTAAGTCATCAATGTCATTTTAATTAGTTAAATAATATAACAACCATAACTATTCATAATCATAACCATAATTAGCATTATTATCTGTAACAAGATAATACCAATGTAATATACATTAAATGAAATCATAGTAACACTTATGTATCACATTATGCAATCATAGTGAACCTTTGTCAAATAGCATTAAGAACATTAACTACCTGTTTCTTTATAATGCCATATTACATTCATAATGGCCTATTATCATGGATCAATAATAATTGACAACTATATCATATAAGATCAATAATAATAATTCTCTATGCAAATCATAGCATAATTTCATCTTTGAAATGAATAGTTCACTGTATGCACTTACATTGTGCCTTTGATTTCACTTTACCTTTACTTTTCAACATAACATAGAATGTTATGGAAACAAGAATATAAATACTATAAAAAGTCATCTGTAACTTCCTTTGTGTATATTACTATATATAAACCATCATGTCTCTGTAAACATTGATATATGTACACTGGTAATGCACTTGTAATAACATTATCTTTCATTTCATTGTAATTGAGGAATGATGCATTATTATGTGTATGAAATCATGCTATGCATTCTTCCTTTGATTTTCTTGTAGTATTTCCTTTCATTTTTGTATGATTATGCACACTCTCATACTAGATCCTGTATGTACCAATACTCATCTCCCGTAGGAGGTCAATATAACTATATGGTCTAGTGAACTCATATTTTTAATTTTAATTAGGAATGTTGATGTATGATTTTGCTGAGGGAATCTATATGTTTAATTCCAATCAAGAATGTTGACCTAGTACGCTTTCATAGCATATAGCTCTATATTATTTCTCTCTTTTCCCACCTTATATCTTCTGTATGACATATCATGAATATGAATATGTATGTAAATGATTCATGATATGATATATATACATTATGCTTAATGCCATGATGAATATGTAAATTAATAAAGTATAATATCAATATTCCACCATAAATCATTATTCACAACCCATATCAATTAATATTTCATGAATAAAGAAAATAGATATCATATAACGCCTCTGTACCTGTGGTAATTCACTTACCAATATCATTTAATAGATTGGAATATCATAAAATATAAACTATATACTCTGACATTGATTTTCAATATAATAATTACTATTTAAAAGCATGACACATATATCATAACAGAATATTATCCTTTATGCCATAAATTTTCAACAATGCATAAAACATCATTATAAGAGAACTTTTGTAATTCATTTCCTATATAGACTCATCATAAGGTATTATAAGTACGGTAAATAAATAAATAAATAACTGTAGTGTACTTATGTACATATTTCCACTATTGATCAAGTTATCAATCATGGAAATCTTAGATAACACAAACTTGTTTAGATAATTAGTAATCACTGTCACTGTTCCTCCATTGAGTCTGTGACAAATTTCATTATCACTTAATTAGTAAAGCCTTTACATTTTACACAAAGTTTCTCACCATAAGGAATTCATACATATCCATTTCATGTAGTTATACTTCAATTTCTAGTCATGATAGTCATATTTGCACATTTTTATGTCATAGCATTACATTCATCATAAGTAGTAATTTTATATGCTTTTTGGCCAATTAAGCATCTTGAACAAAATATTATTCATTACGAATATTTAATCATCATTGAATAATATTTGAACAAGTCATAAGTAATTACCCTTATTTATATCATTACACACCTATGCATTCAAGTATAAATGCATACACAAGTCATACATGCAGTTCGTCCATCCTTAATGTCCTAGTCATTTTTGCATTCATTAAGTATACTTAAAAACTAGTGAACTCCATTTGATAACATAATAGACCTTTAACCTTATTCATGTCTTAACACCACCACATATTCAAGTACATAAACCCATTTAATTCATATATAAGCATTATATCTTGATCAATTCAACATGTAAGGAACATTAATCAATCAATTCAAACATAAGACATTAAGGTCAATTTATATCTCTAAGTGTATATACATGTATATAACAATGAATAATGAGGTTTAGATATGAATAAATTTAAGTTTAGAAGCTTGAAACATGCATTCATTAAGTTATCAAACATACAAGGTATGTTACTATTCATTTGGTAAGGTGAACCATTCATTTGATATGGTACACTATTCATTTGGTCATTTTCTTTCATGAACTCTTGATGTTTTCACCTTACTTGTTCATACCTTTATGTGACCTTATGGGAAAAGTTATGAACTATGAAGAACATTCACATTTATGCCATCATCTAATACATGAATAAAAGTATTAATCCATGTAAACAAGGTATCAAAACATATACATTTAAGGTATACAACTCAAACTTATGAAAACCAAAAAATGCAATTGCCATTTTTGCACGTACTTGGACTAAATGAATTTTTAAGCTACCCTCATGGCCTTTAATATAAACAAATCATATACAATTAAAAACTAGACTCCATAATCTTTAATTTGAGCTATTGTTTGCAATTTTTGGAATTCATTTACGCTATTAAATTGTAAAAGGTCGCATATCAAAGTTCTGTACCTAATTCCTACTCAAATGTGACAGTCCTAATGCCATGATTTTTTTGACCAAGTAAATGGCTTTAGAATTTTATGAGCCAGATACCATTGGAAACTAGATTTAAAGAGCTTTCAATGGTATATTACAAAAAATTGTTAAATAACATGAAGACAGTCAAAATGCAATTACCATAAACCATTAACTTTGCTTTTAAGGTCTAATTTCAACAAACACATGCATATATCATGCATCCTCTTCCTTTAAGCATCCAAACTTCATCTTCACCATTATAACACCATATTTCATCATAATTATACATAATTTAATGGATTATATGCTTTTACAAAATTATAGGAGTTAAAATCAAAAAGGTGCAAATTTAGGAAGCAAGTATGCAGTACAACATAACTTCACCTTTTTTTACTTTCCATGCATATATTCATGATCATTACTATATTTCATCACCACCAAAATCTCACACACACTTTAAAAAGGAACTATATCATCATTTACAATCTAATCAAGTTAGGGTTTAACATAAATTTCACATACCATAATAAAAATTCATTCACTTATAACATAACACCGAATTCAACAACCTAACTTCTTTATCCTTTATCATTCAATCAAATTTATTTAATTTACATACAATCATATCCAACCCTTCATCAATTAATTTCTTCATTACATAAGTAAGAGAGCATAAAAAAAGAAAGAGAAGACATGCATAGAGCATATAGAATTTAAAAGAAGCATAAAAACTAAATTCAACATATGATTTTACCTTAAAATTGTAGTTTCTTTACCTGAGGAATGACAAACGGGAAAAGAAGAGGAGAAGATGAGTATTTTGAATTGGAAGAGGAAGAAATATTCTAAAACTACCCATATTTCCTTTTTAATTTATATTTATTTCATTTAATACAAAATTAAAGTAGGAACCAATCATATGTTGATACTTGTCAACATATGATAAGCTTGCTTATCAAACTTAAATTCTTCTTCTTTTAATTAATTATTATTACATCATTTTTGAATCATACTAACATAAGCATCTTACATGTCATGTATTACATGAATGTACATATATACCATACATAAATTGATTTCCAAAATTACCCTTCACCTTTTTATGAAATGACATTTATGTCCTTAATTAGTACTTAACTTATAATAAATTCTAACTTCATTTAAACTTTCATTTGCATATTTTAGCTTATACTTTCTCATATAATAACATGTCTAACATATCAAAACATCACATATCACATATAAATTCCATCATTAAGCTTCTTGAAAAGCATTCAACATAAGCATGTCGAATTCATATCCATAATGCATCTTATGCACATTTTCATCACTTTAACCATCTTCTCACTTTCTTTTCATTTATTTCTCTATAAATTCCATGTCATATGGAATTACTTCACCTCTATATCATTCCATACTATTTTCTCATCTCAATCATTCATATATCACTCCTTTTGAATTCTCATAACATAAACATGTCATATATGTTTTTCTTATGCTTACAACGTTTATATATATATATTCTCTTTCCATTATTCACCTTTCAACTAAATAAATTATGTATGTATATACATAATAATTCATATTAGCACTTTAAGAACATTTAATTCACTAATAATCACCCTTAAGTCCATTTTCATTTTATTACCATCCAACATGCACAAATCATATTCGTACCTTACCTTTATACATACATTCATAACTTTAAACATTTTTTATACTTCATGTATTCTCTTACCATGAAATACATGCATACATATATACTTTTATATTTAACATAATTAATCCATGCTTGTACACCATTATATCATGATTATAAAATACATATATATGCATGACTTTAAGGTGCATATAAGGGTATGATAAATTTTTACTTAAAGCATCTGCCACCTAGCTAGCCTTTCCCGAATGATAATCAATAATGTAGTCATAGTCTTTAATTGGCTCTAACCATCATATTTATATCAAATTTAGTTCCTTTTGTGCACCTAAATACTTCAAACTCTTATTATTGGTATAAATGGAGCATTTATCACCATATAAGTAATGTCGCTAAATCTTAAATGAAAACTCAATGGTAGCTAACTTTAAATCATGAGTGGGGTAGTTCTTCTTATAAGGTTTCAATTGTCTCAATGCATAAGTAATTACCTTCCAATCTTGCATAAGAACATAACCTAACCATTCAATGATGCATCATTATAGATTACATACTCTTTTCTCAAGGTTGGAAAAGTTAACACAAGAGCTTGCATCAAACATTCCTTTAACTGTTCAAAACTCTTTTCACATTTCTTAGTACATATAAAAGGAACATCTTTTCATAGCAATGTCATCAATGACATAGCAATCATAGAAAACCCTTTTACAAATCTTCGATAATACCACACTAAGCTAAGAAAACTATGAACTTCACTGACATTTCTCAAAATTGGCTTGTTAGTCACTACTTTAATCTTGCTCGGATAAACTCTAATACCTTTGGCAGATACCACATGTCCCAAAAATGTTACTTGCTTTAACCATAATTCACATTTAGATAATTTATCATATAATTGTTTCTCTCTCATCTTCTATAGTACAATACGTAAATGACTATCATGATCTTCTCTAGTCATTGAACATACTAAAATGTCATCAATAAACACAACCATAAACTGACCCAGGTAGTCTTTAATTACTATATTCATCAAAGCCATAAACGCTACTAGTGCATTCGTCAACCCAAATGGCATAACCAAAAATTCCTAATGACCATACCGTGTCCAAAAGGCTATCTTTGGAATACTGCTTTCTTTAACCTAAAGTTGGTGGTAACGTGATCTCAAATCAATCTTCAAAAATATTGCTACACCTTTCAACTGATCAAATAAATCATCAATGTAAGGTAGTAAATATCTGTTCTTAATTATGACTTTATTAAGTTGCTTATAATCAATGCACAACCATATAGTACTATCTTTCTTCTTAACAAACAATACCAGAGCACCCCAAGGTGATACACTCAGATGGATAAAACCCTTATCTAGCAATTCTTGCAACTGAGTCTTTAATTATTTCAATTCTGTAGGGGCCATTCTATACAATGTAATGGAAATAGGTTCTGTCCCTACTAAAACTTCAATCTCAAACTCAACTTCCCTTTCAGGTGGCAATTCAGGTAACTCATCTAGGAATACATCTGGACAGTCATAAACTATTGGTATTTCTGATATCTATGCTCTTTTCTACGTCATATCAATAACATGTACTAGTATAGCTTCACAACCCTATCATAATAATTTTTGAGCCATTGCTACCGAAATCAAAATATTTATAATCGATAGCATATTACCCTGAATCTGTGCCATATCATATCTTGGCTATCAAAGTATCACCGGCTTCTACTTACAATCCATAATTGCTTGATACTTCAATAACCAATCCATATTCAAAATATTATTGTAGTCCCGAAAAGGCATTTCCACAAGATCAAATAAGAAACATATACTTTGAATAATCAGTGGACATTGCCTATAAATCTTGTTTGCTACCTTATCCTTTCCTAAAGGACTAGAAACTATGATATTGTAATCTAAACCCTCACATCCAATGTCAAGTAATCATGCAAAATCCATGTTTACATAGGAATGCCAAGAACCAGGGTCAAACAATACTAATGCATCATTATTAGAAATGAAAACATTACCGATAACAACATCAAAAAGATTGTTGGTCTTCTCTCCATACCAGATTATACACTTGTCCTGAAGCCCCAACATTCTAATTAATAGATCTCTGATTGTTACCTTCACCACCATTCTTTAGCCCCTACCTTGGCCTTGGCCTATACTTTATGATAGCTTTAGAATAGGTCTAGGTAGCTGACTCTGTTGATAGGATCTCCCCGTAGTAACTATATGTACGGGCATATCACATAATGTTGGGCACTCTCGAGTAAAATTTTTGGTGCCACCACATCTATAACATAAGCCTATACCAAATTTCCAAGTACCATGATGTACACAACCGAATGTATGACATGTATTTGGACCTATTCCTGATGCACTAGAACCAGAAAATCCTTC
Source organism: Dalechampia spathulata (assembly GCA_948192965.1). Classification (NCBI taxonomy): domain Eukaryota; kingdom Viridiplantae; phylum Streptophyta; class Magnoliopsida; order Malpighiales; family Euphorbiaceae; genus Dalechampia; species Dalechampia spathulata. Next base: position 22,790 of record CANYBF010485198.1, read on the forward strand.
TCTTTGACTCTATCTTAGTAATGCTACTAGAGACCCTACTAATCTAGGTACAAAAGAACCTGTAAACTTGCCCCTCTTCTGACCATTAGAAGAAGAGCTAGCTCCCCTAAAAGGTTGGTGAATCTATCCTTTAAAACTTTCTACCTCCTTCATCATCCGCTCTTGGTTAAGTGCATTAGCCATTAGAGCTAAAAAATCTTCATAATTAAATCCTTGTACCAGTACCCTAATCTAGGGATTTAACATTTGCTCAAATATATTGCATTTGTCTTAACTAGTCGCCAAAATACTGGTGGCGTAGTAAGCACGTCTTATAAATTCTCTTTCATATTTTGTAACTAACATATTACCCTGCTTCAAGCTAAGGAACTCTTGTAATTTATAATCCATGTAAGCTGAAGATACATATTTTTACCAAAATTCCTTTTGGAAGTCATCTTATATCATAATATGCAGATCAACCATATCGTGTGGAATGGTCTACTGGTATGCTCCAACCACATCTTAGCAATATAAGGATCAGTCGTCCCTAAAAAATCTATAGCTCCATAAACCTTGTAATTTCTTATAATCCATCTTATATTCCTCCCTATTCTCAGCTGGAGGTGGAGTCGGTACTACAGCAGGTGTCTGCCTTTGTCTTTAAATATATCATAGAAATTATGCAAATTGGGTGGCTACTGGGTCAACTATGGAAGCATCAACTTGTTCCATAGGAGATACTTTCTCACCTTGTTCACCAGGCTCACTCTAAATAATTGTGTCATTAGGTCACAGTCAGTCCTCATCCTTATCTCTGACCTCAAATGTACCCTTGTGATGATTGAATTATCCCTAAATTCTTTGCTAGCAATCACTGCTCTATCAGTCATTATATCTAATTTATCATATAACATAAATATATATATAGATTATAACAATCAACAATATTAAGGACTAATAATACTCCTATTATGCAGCTCATTAGTCATTGGCAGTAGTTACATCATGCAAAGATCATAAAACAAACAAACCATAGCTCTAATACTATTAAAACATGTCACATCCATACCTAGTGTAACATGCTCTATAGCATAATTAATAACCTCCTAAGAAAGGAAATCATTAATTACATTACAAAGGATGCATAAAATTTTTCATAATATGACACTTATTTATTCATCGTTATGTGTGTGTACTTGAGTATCTTAGCTATCTACAAATTAGGTTCATTACATTTATGTATCATATCACATTTAATATTCATATGTATACACATCATCATATCATGCATGTATAGTGATAAATCCATCATTCATATATAATTGTATCATTATACATCATCATCATGCTTATCATAACAAAACATAATAATACTATACTTATATACATCATAGCACATAATGGATACTACTGTTGAATGAGTATAAAAAGTGCTACATATTAAGGATCATATCTCAGAGCACATTATAAAAGTCCAAACTGCTTTTAGGATAGGGCTTTGTGTAAGTCCTGACCTTTGCTAACTACAGCTCAGCTACTCTCGTTGCTCTCCAAATGAACGAGGATATAACTCAATAGTGCTATAAATACAAGTACATATCATAGTTTGATGCATATATAACATATAAGTAAAAAGACATAAGTAATAATCATACAACCTTAACCAAATGTAAATTGCATGATTGGTATAAGAATGAATACCGTATTCAACCCATTGTAACTTTTCTTATCATAAACATTATACAAAAGTATTGCCATTTACATTTGTATGTGTAAATGGTACAAGTACGTATAAAGCACTTCATCATCAATAACCTTTGTAATTGCATCATGTATAAATGATAGTGTATATTTGTTAGAATGTACTAATGCTTTATACTCTACTTTTGATCGTCTTTTATCATCTTTTATCATTTAGTAATATTAGGCACAATTTAATTTGAACTAGATCACTGGTACTCATCTCCTGTAGGAGGAAAAATATAAATGTAACTGTACGGTTAAGTGAACCTATATTTTTACTTCCTATTAGGAACGTTGTTATATGATTTTGCTGAGAGAATCCGTATTTTTACTTTCAATTATGAAGTTTGACCTAGTACATTTCCTTTCATATCACATCTCTCCACCTTATAACTTATGTATACTTGTCATGAATATGCATGTATGTGTGAGCGTCGGTTTATGTCGTAGCCCAGAACGAGGCTTCCAAGGCTCATGAACCGGGGACCGCACTCGGAGCAAAAGTGTAGTCTTCTCATGGGGTTCCCCTGAGGAATGATACAGACTCGAAAGAGTCACAAGGAGTCGCTACCGAATGGTTCCGGATTGGTCCAACCGACCCATAACATGAGTGCTAGTTAAACCCTTCAAAGATTAAGTTTGGGTGGTAGAGATCTATTTGTAAGAGTAGCGCATCCCGGACGTGGGAGCGTTGCACGCTGTTCGGCGTGAAATGCCGTGGTGCTTGCTCTCGAAAGTATAGATCCCTGAGTTACTACAGGAACTAGACAGATCGCGTCGAGAAAATGGAGTCGCCACCCGGCTTATTTAATCAACTCAATTGAGCAACTAAAGAAACCAAGAAAATGTAAACCCGAGCCTTCCTGCTGAGGGCAAGCCACCCGAATTTCTTCAGAGAATGGGTTCGACATTTCAATTTTATTCATATTCCGCATTATCATATTCACTTTATCCGGTTTTAATAAAAGCACAAATCACACACAATTAGGTTGAAGTTCACTTAAGTCCAGTTTCATGGCATAGGGAAGGAAAAGACATGTAGCAGATTT
>CANYBF010485596.1:0-14083 GCA_948192965.1 Dalechampia spathulata
CCCAAAAGTGCTAAATGGAACCCTAAACGGGCCTAGCCCGGTCCGAGAGGACTCCAGACGGTCCGAAAGAACCCTAAATGGCCCAGAATCAACTCGGAATCGATCCGAACCAAGGCCGGTCCAAAATTAGGGTGCGACACCGGGAATTTATGTATGCGAGGAATATTTGTAATAGGGTAGAATTATTTATTCGGTCTGTAATAATCCCCCTATTTCCTATCTGTATCCCCTAATTTCCTCGATCCCTTTCCCGACCTTTTATTATTTTTATTTATGGATGATTTATATTTGCTTAAATATTTATGTCATATATGTCACATGCCATGTCACATGACACATACACACACTACTATACATGCTATGCATATACTGTATGCCATAACATATTATATTTTGTATGCATATACGTATAAATACATAAATACGCCAATATGTTAATATGCAATCCAATACGCCTTATCAACCAATACGCCTTATCATGCATACATATATGCCATGCCATGTCATATACTATGCCACGACGTATGCCATTACACCTATCATACCGTATGCCATGCATGTACTATGTTGAATGCACATTCACATACACACCACTATACCATGTCATACATATGTCATGCCATTCATCATTTCACATGCCACACATACGGTATGTCATTCATTTCACATGCCACGCATATGGTATGTCATTCACTTCATATGCCATGCATATGGTATGTCATTCACTTCACATGCCATATATGTAGTATGCCATCCACTTAACATGCCATGGTATGCCATACATTTTTCCATGTTATAATACAACATTTCACATGTCATGCCACATGATACAAGCACATTCTACTATACATGTCATGCATATGCCATGTCACACATCACTTCACATGCCATGCATAAGGTATGTCATTCACTATGCCATGACATGCATATGTTATGACATCCATCACTTCACATATCATGCATATGATATGTTATTCATGCATACGCATTACATATGCTATACGCCCAACGTTAAAATGAATTCCAAAATGTTAAATGCATAACGTAATATGCTATTTGCCATAATATGTGCTTACATATTAGGTTACCATATCATGCATATGATATGTCATACACACTCACATGTCATGCATATGCCATGCTATCTAAATGCCATATAGCTTTATATGTCATTCTACGTGCAATCTTGCAATGCCGATTCACATGACGCGCTGTGTGTTTACAATTACGCTCGCATGCTTGTCTGCTTAGGACAATTAATCCCAACTAAAATGGTAAAATTGATTTTGGAAACTCATAGAATAGATCTCCACCACCCAAACCTAATCTCTAAAGGGTTTAACTAGCACTCATGCTATGGGTCAGTTGGACCAATCCGGAACCATCCAGTGGCAACTCTTTGTGACTCTTTCAAGTCCATATCATTCCCTAAGGGAACCCCTTAGGAAGACTGTGCTTTCGCTCCAAGTGCAGTCCTCAGTCTGTGACTTTTGCAAGCCTCGCTCTGGGCCCTGGCAGAAACCGGCGCTCACAATGATCATACATGTCACATCTGCATTCATAACATTCTTACATGGTTGCATGTTATGTATGATTTAGAATGATTGAATGAATGATGCATGAAATGTATGAATGCATAGTGATATTATAGATGCTTTGATATAGAACACAAGTTATGAATGTGTTATGGAAGAATGTAAATCCATTAGACATGAAATAAAGTGAAAATGTACCTAGGATGCCCTTTTAATATGTTTTTGGTGAACACTTTAAAAGATACTTAAAAGTGAAATTCAAAAGTGAAAAAGCAATGTTTATGCATGATATAAATGTTATATGATGAGAAAGGATATGTTAAAATATATATTAGAAAGTATAAATGAAGTTAGAATTAAAAATAAGTTACGTTAAAAGTAAGGGTATTTTGGTAATTTCACCTATAGAGGGGTATTTTTGGAATGTAAAAGTATGTATGTAGGATATGTGATGTATGTTATGTATGTATAAGATATATGACATGATAATTTAAGGAAATATTAAAGAAAATGGAAAAGAAATTAAATTAAGGAAGGAACCAATGAGAAGGTGACAAATGTCACCTTATGATTGGACCTTTCCTTGACTTCATGCAACTTACTTAATTAAAAAGGGAATTAAATGAATTTGTAAGAGTGTTGGATAAAATTTTCTCTTCTTCCTCCAGACCATACAAACCATATTGCTTTTCCTTCTTCCTTCCATTTTCAAGTTAAATCCTAAGGTAAAAACTTATGAATTTTATGTTTTTAATATTGTTTTTGCTTCATTCTTCTTGTATATGTTCTTATTGCTTGTTGTTGGTGGTTGGAATTTAAGTTTTGGTTGATGGAAGAATTTTTTTGGAGGTTGAAGATGAGGTTTATGTATGGATTTTGTTGAATTGATGAAGGAAAGATGGAAAGCATACTTAAGTTTTCTATGTTTGATATATTTTGATGAAGTTTTGTATATGGAATTGATTTGCATGAAAACCCTAGGTAACCTACATGAAAATGACTCTTAAGATTTTGTATGAGATGTGTATGTATTGTTAGAAGTGACAAAGTGTTAAGAAGAATAACAAAATGCATGAAAAATGGATAGGAAGTAAGAAAGGGCATGGGAAAAAGTTGCTGCCCAATTTTTCACCTCCTTGGAAATGACCTTTATAATTTGGTTATAATGTATAAATCATTAAATTATATATAAATATTATAAATTATGATGTTATAATGAAGAAAATAAATTTTGAAGGAAATTGGAATGCAATTACAAAATTTATGTTTAAAATGGTGTCAAAGGGTAGTATGTGTATGTGTATCCTTATGTATGGTTACCTTAAGTTGTATTTTGGTGCATGAATGTTGGTAAATATGGTATGGTAGTGTGAGTAACATGTAAAGGTTTGTGTTTGTGCAATATGGTAAGATTTTAAGGTGATTAAATACCATAAATGAGACATGTAAACTAAGTGTATATGACTTGCCAAAATCGAATGGTAAAAAGGTAGATTTAGGGGTTTATAGTAGCTGCATTTTGACTGCCTTAATGTTATCCAAACATTTTATGTAATATACCATTAGAAAGATATTTTAATCTAGTTTACAATGGTATAAGTCTCATAAATTTCTGAATTTTTTTGCATGGTCTAAGCATTCACATCATTTTTATGCTCCAAATATGCTCATTTCAGGTGCCTTTTAGGTAGGATTTAAAGGCATGGAGCCATTTGATGTTTGGAGACCTTAACAATTAAATGTTTGGGCATATAATATATCTTTAGAAAGCTATTTGAGTCTAGTTTCTAATGGTTTAAGAATCACTTAATTTAAAGGTCATTTACCTAGTCAAAATGCTTGCACAATGAGAACTTTTCCATGAGGCAAAATATGTATGAACTTGAAATGCATGCATGTTTTAACATCAAGTAATTCATTGTGCAATTTTATTATAAATGCTTAAATGAATGGTATTGTACATACAATCACAAATTCAATATAGATAAAAATGACCAAATGAATAGTAACCTTGACTAAATGAATAGTAAATTGCATAACATAGTTCGACCATTTAAGGAAAGGATATTTAAGGTATCTAAACTTAATGTTATGCTTATTTAATCATTATAAGTTATTATTATACTTAATGATATTCGTGTTATATTAAGACATCTATTATTAATACATATGTGTGATTTGTGTAAACATTTATCCTTGATTGAGAAATATGGAATGCTATGGTATGGAATGATACTTGAATACTTATTATAAATAAAAGTTGAATAATATTACATGTATGCTTTTATATAGAAACTCTTAAGTGAAAGTGAAATGAAAATGTTATAGGTTTTGATAACGAAGCTAATACCTCCATCCAAGCCTCTGATAAGGGTAAATCGATGGCAGGTTTGTGCTTTTTACTTCATGACCTTTCTTAAGGTATTGAATTAGCCTAATATATTGGAATGTTTAAGATATACATGAAATGGGTATGAATGGTCATTCATATTTCATGATGTACATCACATACAATCATGAATACATCATATGCATATTATATCACGAATCCTTCAAGCATAAAGTCATATTCATGGTATTTCATAAAGTGGTTACAAGGTGGAAAGAAAGAAAGAGTGATAACATGATACAAATTGAAATGGAAATGTACTGGGTCAATATTCCTAATTGGAATTAAAAATACAATTTCCTTAATGGAATCATACAGTAACCTTCCTAATAGGAAGTAAAAATACAGGTTCACTAAACCATACTACTACATTTATATTTACCCTCCTACGGGAGATGAGTACCAATACATAGAGGGACCTAATATGAATTGAAATGGTGCACAATATTAAATAAATAGATGAAATATTATAAAAGAATCATAGGGAGAGTGTAAAGCATGAATGTATTCTCAAAAGTATACATCATCATTCATATATGATATCAATACACTTTCTCATGAAAATTAATTAATGATTTGACATTAGATGTCATTCTTGTATAAAATTATGCTTTGTATATATTTTTATAGCACCATTGAGTTATATACTCAGTGTTTATCATTTAATGAATGTAGGATCTAGGCCACTCAAAGAATAATAGGATTAGTTGATTGGCAGTTATCAAAGGTTGGGATTTTTACAAAATTCCTATCTTGAAGATAGTCTAAACTTTTGTATGATACTCTGAGATGTAATTCTTGTTATATAACATATATAGTTACTCATTTGGCAGTAGTACTTAATTATATATTTTTATGATGTGTATATTTATTTTGTACTTATATTTTACGGGTATGATATGATGATGTTATATGATGATAACCATGGATGAAATAAGAATGTTCTTATATGCTTGTACGAAAAGTTTGCAAATTATATGATGTGATAAGATACATGAAAACAAACAAATAAAATGTTTAGGTTACACCATAATGATAATAAAAAAATGTTATATTGCAAAAAAAAATTTCATCACGAGACTTAATGAACAGTAACTTATGAATAGTGCTTGGTGAATGGTACTTGTAAAAAAATGTATGCATCCTTTGTAGTGTAACATATGATTTCCTTTCTTAGGAGGTTATTCATTATAATATGGGAGCATGTTATGCCAATTACAGGTGTGACAATACAAGTATCTAAGACACATACATACATTCATAAATATCATAAATATGATCATAATAAGTATATACCTAGAGCTCCAATATCTCCCTACTATGATATTGATGAAATCCTGATAGCAATTGTATCACATTAACCATCATAACTTCAGGTACCTATAAAAGTCAACATTGATGAGATTAACAGAATGAGAAGCATGACAAATACTATATAATTCATTAAAAGCCTTATAATAAAGTTATAAAGAATATGTATTGTAATAAATGTTAATGTTGTTTTATACTAAAATAAATTATGATTAATTATAAGTTAATACATAAATTATTTTAAAAATGTATAATTAAATTAAATTAATCATATTATGAAAATAAATTAAATTAATATGAAAAGTTTAAACAAAAAGATAAGTTATTGGCGTAAAAGGCGATGTTATTTTAATGTTATGAATTCAACAAGTTTTAAATTTAAGTTCCTTATTATGAACCCATACCACCACAACAGTATGAATTATAAATACAGTGCAAGGGTATCATTTTTTGATACCAATAGTATCTAAATACTAGCTATTGATTTATTGATTATTTAGACATTCAAACTTAATAAAAAATTCATTACTATATGAGAAAAGCATACAATAAAATATGATATATAAATCTAACTAAAGGAATTAAGTTAATCTAGTTAATGCTTAAAGGTGACTATATTAATATACATAAACTTAAGGTTCAAGTTATACTTGTGAAGATGCAACTCATAATAACTATTAACCATGTTAGGTATTTATCAAAGTTGTGCATAATGTAAATAATCCTTCTTTCAAAAGCTATAATACTTACTAAAATCAAGCTAATATATACTTTTGTGATTGCTAGGTTAATTTTAATGATTAAGCATACATTCAATACTATGCCTCTATTTAATTAACTCCCACGTCTAGGCAATCAGCTAAATAATATTCTTATGTTCACTCTAATTAGTTAATTCTTCTTTTAAAGCAATTCACTAATCTGTTTGGTAAACAAACAAGTTAAAGGGCCCTTCAAGAAGCAAGTTAACATAAATAATAATATTGATATAATAACATGATAAACATGAAATAGATTACTAGATAAAGAGTTATATACTATTCATAAGTATAGGGTCTCAACCCTATGCTAGAAGTTACTAAAGAATGGTAAAATGAAAGGAATTATAAAGTAACATAATACTAGTAAGGATTATAACCATAATAGTCGATTATGCTAGAAAAAAAAATAGAAATCTTTTTGGCTTCTCAATTACTTTAGTTCTCTTCTTGTTGCACTTCTTCTAATCTCCTTCTTCACCTTATAGCTTTCGATCTTCATACAATCCCTTAAGGAATTACTAAAATAAGACCAAATAAAGAATGATTAGATAAAAAGCAAGAACCTTAATTAACCTAAATTGAGTGTTTACCACAGAAGTTTAGAAAAACTAAAACAATAGTCTACATGATAAACCCTAAAAACTTACCCCTATATCTTATATAAAACTACCCAAAAGATAGTTATTTTCATATGAATCATCATGGCCCTTCAAAAATTAATCAAATGACTAGAATTAAGAGTTAAAATGCATGAGAAATTATGGCCAAAACTCAATATGAGTCATGCTAAGTTATGATGATGGAATGCCACTAAAGCAAGGCCAACACGAGTCATGTTACCCTTGAAACAACTCATTTTGATCCAATACTCAATTTTGCAAGCGAATTCAAGGCTAACACAAATTGTATTGCCCATGACACAAATCGTGTCATCTATATACATGGAATTCATCATCATTTCAAGATAAACTCAAATTGTGTTGGCTTCAACATGACTCGTGCACATTAAAACATAAAATTCATGCATAGATTAATTTTTCAAAAGAGTTTATATACAAGAATTACATAAATGGTAATAATTAAGACTTACATGCATGAAACTAACAAATTGTATTCTAACATGCAAAATCCTATAACTAAAAGGCCAAAGTGCTTGAAATAAGCTAAAAGATGAATGTCAAGTAAGGAGCATGAGAAATGTTTAAAATATACATGAAAAATGTATTTGCTAGAAGGTGGAAACATAAAAACTATGCTTAAAAAGACATTATAATAAGTTAAAATTTAAGTGAAAATGATAATTATTATAAGTTTAATCTTTTGTATAATAATAACATTTTGTTATGATTAAAATTATGAGTTATAATAGAATTTTAAGTGATAGCTATAATAATATGTTATGTTATAATTGAAATTATGATACCAATAATGATACATTTGCTCATAAAAGAAATTATATATTATAATAAAATTTTAAGTTATACTGCTACAAGAAATTTTTTTTAATTAAAGGAATATTTGTCATTAAAAACATATTTTTTATCATTAAAAATATTTAGTGAGAGTAAAAATTTCATCATCACCAATCGTTAAAGCTTTTTTTTGTTAAAAGCTAATAGCAACCAGAATGTATGTGCTGTCATTAAAAATTATAGTGATAATTTTAAGCTCATCATTAATTTTGACTTTTATTGAATGTACTTGCTCATTAAAATAATATTTCTCATCATTATTTTTACTGTCAATTCGATTAGTTTTAACGATATAATTTGGTGTCATTAATATAATAATTAGCATGGTTAGTTGCATTTTTCCTACCAAATTGATGGATGTTTAACAATAAAATTTGACATTATTAGTAAAATATTTAATCTATCAATTTAATTTTTCTTGTCAAGGTAAATAAAGTATTAAAAAATTCATTATACAAAAATTATATTAAAGTCTAATCATTTATAATTACAATGTACTGTAAATAAAATATGTATCATTCTTAAACTTATTGAGAGTAAAACAAATGATATAAAAGATATTATAATTACCATTAAAAATACAATAATTCAAAAGTAACCATAAAGTGGAGATGTTATGCTATAATATTTATGAAAATGGTAGAAAATGCTAAATGAAAAATATCATTAATCTTTATTAAAATCAATTACCTAAATAAAAAGTGAGAAAGTCAAATTAGTATAAATTGCATGATAATAAAACTTTATAAATATGAACAATATATATTTATTTTTAAAATGGACTAAAATATATAATTACCTATTCATCAAATATAAAAAATTATCTCAATATGCTATGAGTAAAAATATTTAATTCTTATCCTACAAAAACATGCAAAAAATACTTTGATGTTATTTAGAAATTTAATTCACTATTAAATCAATGTGTCATGCATACTTCAAAAGGTAAATATACTTTATGAATATATTCTTGTATTAGATGTAGGAGTTGAGTCATTTGGTGCAGCTGGAGTTTGAACAAAGAATATTCAATAGTTTACCATCTACTTTAATTCTTTTCAAGATGTCTTTTGAGTTGAAAATTTTCCTCATCTTTATCACAAAGCTTAGATTAAAGGTCTTCAATCTTCTTTTAGCTATAATCTTTTAAGTATTTTTATTTCACACTATCACATCCACACATACATAGCATCTTTATATTCATGCATTTTATGCATACATTACAGTGAATGATTGATTAGTGCATGAAATGCATGAATGAGATATGATGCATGAATGCTTTAACATGATGAATCTGCTATGAAATTTCTTATAGATAAAGGACTTCCATATGATATGGAATTGGTAGAGAAAGAAATGAAAAGAAGGTTAAAAGATGATTATACAAGTGAATATGCATAAAAGATGTGAATTTAGTCTGCTTTTGGTGAATATCATAAGTGAAACTTTATGATGGAATTTATATGTGTAAGGTAAAGCATTGGCATGTTTAACATGTTATTATATGATAAAGTATAGTTTAAAATGTTTAAACATAAGTTAAAGTAAAGTTAGAAGCAATGGAATGTTAAATGGTAAGCAAGGATACAAATGGAATTTCATTGAAAGTTAAGGTTATAATTGGAAATCACTACATGTATGATTTATGCCCATAAAATCATGATGAAAGGTAAGTGAATTCTTATGAAAGCATGACCTAAAAGTGATGTAAAAATAAGTATTAAATGAAGAAGAACTAAATGGAATAAGTTATGGAAGATAAGCTTGTAAGATGTCAAAACATGATTGATTCTTATTTATTAAAGTTAAAAATTGAATTTATACTATCTTAAGGAGGAAGCATAAGATGGTTTTCATCTTTTTCCCATCCAATATTTGGCCTTCATTCTCTTCTTCTTCTCTTTGCATTCTAAGTTAAGGAAAAACATTTTTCCAAGGTAAAATCATGCACATGTTTCAATTTTCATGTTGTTTTAGTGTTCTATATGCTTTATCTATGATTTCTTCTTCTTCTTCATGCTTACTTATGTCTTAAAGGAAGAGTAGAGTTATTATAAGGTTGATTATGGGTGTATGTGAATGAAAGAACTTGATTGAATGATGAAAGAATAAGGAAGTTAGAATGTTGAATTTGATGTTATGCATAACCGAATATTTTTTATTTTGGAATGTGAAATTTATGTAAATTCTTAACTTGTAACCCTTGAATTAGTCACTTTAGTTACTGTTTAAAGTGTGTGAATGATGATTAATGGTGTTTCAAAGGTTTTATATGCTTAAAGGTTGATGGAACGATGATTATATATGTTGGTAACTTGAAATTCAACTTGGTGCCTAATTTGGGAATATTTTGAGTTTCATTATTTTAGGGGGAAAAAATATGTAGCCCTTGAGTTTGTATGAAAACATGATTAAACAATGTGTTTAGATATTGAAAATGGGGTTTGGTTACATGTAAAGGTGAGTTATGGCATGAAAATGCCAAAAGGTTCATTAATGGGCAACAAAACATGTACTTTATGCTTATTATCTGTACTTAGCCTTTAAGTGTGAATATGTTCTTTGTATGTTGACCAATTAGACCTGAGTTTGTTATTAATATGTATATGTATGATATCATTTAGTATGGTATGATTTTAATATGGTTTGGAAGTTAAAAGATCAAGGTATTCATGAAGTGGCTTATAAGGCAACAAGTGAGCCATAATGTGCAAGTTATGTAACATTGTGTATTATGAGAAATATGAATGTATGATTGCAAATATAGATATATTGATTATATATAGAACTTATGAGAACATGTTCATGCATTAAAAGTGACCATATGACCAAGTTATGATAAGTGAAAAAATTGCACAAGTTAATGGTATGCTGAAAATATGCATTTTAGTGCATTTCAACAAGCTCTTTTAAGGCATGCTATTGGAAGCCTTAATGGATGAATTAAATTGCATTCTATAGCTTAAATTAAACCTTGATTAGTCCAGCTTTTATGGTATATGTCTTGTATATGTTAAAGGCCAGAAAGATAGCTTAAAAATTCATTTAGTCCAAGTACGTGCAGAAATGGTATTTTTGTTTTCCCAGTTTCGGCAGGTTTGTATTGTATACCTTAAATTTATAAGTTTTTGTACTTTGCTTTGCATGGTTTAATACCTTGAGATATGCATGACATAATAGACTAAAAGTGAGTGTCATTCATGATTCATAAGATGGTCATTAAGGGTATATAATGGCCTATGTATACTAAGTGAAAAGAGAAAGGAAACATGCAATAAAAATGACCATATGAATAAGAAAAATGACCAAATGAATAGTAACTTGACTTGTATGTTTCGACATCTTAATGAATAGACATTCTAGGCTCTTAAACTCAATGCTATACACATCTAGACCCTATAATTCTTCATTATACACAAGAATATACACTTAGAGACATGAAACAAAGTTAATGCTATATGTTTACACATGCTACGACAAGTCTTATACATGCTTGAATGTTTCAAATGCTTGACTTACACACTAATATGCATGTGTATGACTTATATGTGCACTTGCACTTGAATGAAAAGGTGTGTTATGGCATGTATGAAGATAATGGCTAATCATATATGCAAATGGAAGTCAATGATGTACAAATATGCTTAACAAATAAAAATATGGTTCAAGGACTTATATTGGTCGAAAGGCATGAATGACTTCTACTTATAAAGTATGAAATATTAAAAGATGGTCTGATGATTATATGCTCATTATGAATTGATGTTGAATTAGGATTACATGCTATGATTGGATATGGATTGCTTAAAATGATAAGTCAAGTACAATATATGAATCACTTTGCTAAGTAAATGTAAAATGGAAATGCTACAAGTTTAACAGATGAGACTCATACTTCTCCACGAGCTATCAATAAAGATAAAGTAGTAGCAGGTTTGTGTTATTCACTTCATGACCTCACATAAGGCCTTAAAATGATGACTTCTCCTTGATGGCTTATGATAGCAGTTTAATGAGTTAATATTATTAATGGTATCATATGATCATCATTGCATATGATCATTAAAGCATCAATTATGCACCATGTCATGAATCATCCATACATAAAGGCACATTCATGATAAATCATACAAAAGATATAAGGGGGGAAAAGAAAGTGATATACAAAGCAAAGTTCAATGAAAGCGCCTTGGGTCATGCAGTTATTATCGATTCCCTCGATGGAATCATACAGTTATTATTGATTTCCATGATGGAATCATATAGTATAGGTTCCATAGAGAAATGGACCTAATATGAGATTGTGCACAATCATATAGAAAAGAAATGAAATGTTATAGCAAAATCAGAAAGAGAACGCAAAGCATGAATGCATTCTCATAGACATACATTATCATTCATATATCATGAAAATACAGTGGATGAAATGATGAATACACCACAGTTGTGCTTATATTGAGATGTACACAGAGTAATGATGTATAATATAGTATTTGATACATGAGAAGTTACAGTCGATCCTTTTATGGTATTTGTTCTTATCTTTACATATTATATTTATGAGCATTAATTTCTGCCATCACCCAAAGCGAGGCTTGCGAAGCTCACGGACCAAGGATCAAACTTGGAGTGAAAGCATAGACTTCTCGAGGGGCTACCCCAAGGAATGATACAGACTTAAAAGAGTCTCAAGGGAGTCACCATTGGATGGTTCCGGATTGGTTCAACCAACTGATAGTATGAGTGCTAGTTAAACCCTTCAGAGATTGGGTTGGGTGGTGAAGATCTATTTCTATGAGTTTCTAAAATTGATTTTACCATTATAGTTGGAGTTAATTGTCATAAACAGGCACGCATAAGAGCGTATATGTAAGCATACAATGTGACATGTGATTTGGCTAGCACCGTAGCACGTATAATAGCATATAATGCTATATGGCATTTGGATGACATAGCATATGCATGACATGTAAAGATGATGACATAATAGAATGACATGGCACATGCATGACATGATATGATAATGATATAGTAAAAATGACATGGCATATGAATGACATGGCATGGTGATATGTGTGTGAATTGGCATTCAACATGGCATGTGACATGGCATATGACATGGCATATGGCATGGCATACAACATTGCATGGTATAATGACATGTGACATGACATAGCATCATAGCAAAATAGCATGGTATATTGGCATATAGCATGGCAAATAGCGCGTATTGCATGGTGAGTTAGTGTATTTTTGATCATATTGGCATACGAGATAATGTATGTTATGGCATGACCTATGCAGGGCATGGCATAGAAGTGTTTGATATATCATGTAACATGGCATGTGATATGATATGGCATAGAAGTGTATGATGTGTCATGTGACATGATATAGCATATATATTTTAGCAAATATAATAAACCATCCACAAAATAAAATCCTCAAAAAGGCCAGTGAAAGGGATTGAAGGAAATGGAGGATACACATAGGATTTAATGCTAAATCCTAAAAAATGGGGGAATAAAGCTATTTTCTTACATAAGATCTTCGTTGGTACAAAAATCCAAGACATTAAGTAACACCTCAACCTCCTTGAGAAAATTTCCACCTCGGATAACATGAGCTAAAAATGCACGAGTGAAAATGCAAATAAACAAGCAAAATTGTTAATAATAAATGAAATTTAGGACTTGATCGACTAATTCTATGCTATATGAAAGCCCGAATGAAGAGCTGAAGTCCAATGGCATGGTGATATAGCATGTATCATGGTGACATGGCATAATAGCATATGACATGATGATGTGGCATATGACATGATGATATGGCTTGTGTCATGGTGACATGGCATGATAGTATATGGCATGATGACATGGCATGTGATATGATGACACGGTAAAGTGGCGTATGACATGTGATGTGGCATATGGCATGGTGTCGCACCCTAATTTTGGATCGGTCGGATTGATTGGTATGAATCGAGCTTATCTCCTCATCGTTTTGCCCTTACGGGCATCTCGGTTTGTCCCAGTGCATTCCAAGATTCAAGTTAGGTGACCCTAGGAACATTTTTATCATTTTAGGGTACTTACTCGTTCGGGTAAGTGTTGGAGTGTTCGGGTATGTTCCTTACCCGAACGGGTAAGTTGAAACATACCCAAACGGGTATGTTCCTTACCCGATCGGGTAAGTAGTTTACCCGTTTTGCTACCTTAACTTACCCGATCGGGTAAGTTCCCTCAGACACCAATTAAACCCTAATTCGGCCATTTAGCAGAAGGGTCCGGAATTCAAGAAAAAACCCTAATCCCTAGGTAGCCGTCAGCCGTCAGACGGGAATTAGCAATCCAAAAACATAATTCCAACAATCCTAAACCCTTAGGATTAATCAATTAGCACTAAATCAATAGACTTAGGTTAATTTCAATCGGGAATACTAAACTTTGGATCACTTTCATCATCCCCTAACGTCGGAATTGGGTTGGAAACGTCAAGTTGCATTGGAGAATCAACATAGGTAATTTCCATTCACCTTTTATTCACTTTCTATTCATTATTCATTCACTTTTATATTGATTTTGACTTGATTTTTATTGTGTTTTTATTGAGTTT
>CANYBF010485737.1:0-12096 GCA_948192965.1 Dalechampia spathulata
GGAAAACCTAAGTTTTATTTCCTAGTTTTCAAAGTTAATTCAATTGGATTAATAGAAACAAACTAGGTGGCGACTCCACACTCTGCTTTTTTTCTCAAAAGGTAAAACCTGAAAAGCCGGAAACGGAACCGAAGCTCACAGAGAGATTCAAGATCATGGTCTAAAGAATAATCAAGATACTTTTCTTTAATATGCTAAAGGAGAGAAACAATGTGTTTTGGTTGCTTTGGATACTATTTAGCAAAGTGGCCTTTCTTGTCATAGATATAACATCTATCTGTCTTTTGCCTGTGCTTGAATTTTTGTCAAAACCAGCATAGCTTCTTAGAAAATCATCTCCTGTATCGAGCATGTTTAGGATGCTTCATAAAATGCTTCTTCTTGAGTGGCTTACAAGTATAGTGTTTCTCCTTGCATTTCATCTGGAGATAGGACTTAACACAAGCTTTCTTGAGAATCAAATCGCCACAAGCTACTTTCTTGAAAAGCTTGCCTTGTTCATACATTTTTTCAATGGTAGTCAGAGTGAATTGCCATATCTCACCAAGGGTGATTTGATTAATGTCTCGTCTGCTATCTTGAATCATGCATTGAATCTCTGGCTGTAATTCCTCTAGGAGAGAGAAAATGAATGTGTGTTTTAAGTTATCATCATTGATACCTTTGATTTGATAATAGAGTTGAGATATCTTTTCATAATGTGTTTCAAGATCTCGTAGCTTTAAAGAATAGCATCTGCGATCAAAGAACTCCTGCTTTTTCTATTTGAAAATATGATCATAATTACCTAGAAACTAGAGATGAATGGCATTGAGAGCTTGTTGAATTGTTTCAACAGTAATAAACTGTATTTGAACATAATGGGACAAGTTGATGAACCATTCTCTCAAAGATCTAGTAAACCTGGAAGTAAACTCAACTAGAACAATTCAGAGAGTAGTTCTAGGGTTTGTCATTTGAAGATCAAGCCATGCATTGAACTCTAAAAGTTTATTTTGCCACTAGTGAGGTGGAACATCATCAAAGTTAAACCAAGGACCTAAAACAAGTTTAGGATGTTCACGATGAACAGGTGTAACAAGAGGTTCATCGTCTACCTCATCAACTGCTAGTGGAGGATCAGGGCTTCGAGGAGTTTGCATGAACATATGAAGGATGTCTATTTTATCTGAGGAAGAAGACATGGAATCTTCTGACATGGTAGCTTCTAAAGAAAAGTCAGAGGTTTCAAAATACTGGACCATGAATTATAAAGTACAAGGTATTTTATCTTTTAAGAATGAGTATGGTGGAATGGGTTCAGAAGAAGAAGGGGTAAAGGTAGGAGTTGAAGGAACTGAAGAGGGAATTGAGGAGGAGACTAAAGAAGTTAGGTTTGGAATGGTTTTCCTCTTTATACGATCAGAAACCATAGAGAATTGATGGATTGGAGCATGGGCAGTAGATAATGGAAGTGAAGGTACTGTGTATGGAAAGATAATTGGTGGTGAAGGGGAATGGGTACAAGAGATTTTTCTATTTGAGCATTTTTAGGCAGATTGGTTATTTCTATTTGAGATTTTTCTATTTAAGCATTTTTAGGCAGATGGGTTATTTCTACAAGGTTGTCTATTTGTTTAGCAAGCTGGGATGTGCAAGAAGAAGGGATTTGGAGAGTGGAAGTTTGAACAGAAAGATTATTCTGAATGGGTTCTATAGTAAAGAAGGTTTCTTCTTCTTCAAATAAACAAATTATACGGCCGTCAATCAGGCTTTAGGATCTGATACCAATGGATAAGAGTTGCCCATCTCATGGTTAAACCAATCTACTTAGAAGCTCAACCTACAGCCACAACAGCCTCTCTTAGGCTTTAATAAGCCATTCTAGTCTTTTTCTCTTCTGTAGATTAGCTTAAAGATAAGAGGTACAGATCACATACGAAGGACCATGAGTCGGATAGAGTCCTTACAATGAGATTATTTTCAGAAGAAGAAGAGAAAGGTTTAGAACAAACCCTAGAACTACTCTTCAAACTGTTTTAGCTGAGTTTACTTCCAGGTTTACTAGATCTTTGAGAGAATGGTTCATCAGCTTGTTCCCTTATGTTCAAACATAGTTTATTACCGTTGAAATGATTCAGCAAGCTCTCAATGCCATTCATCTTCAATTTTTAGGTAACTATGATCATATTTTCAAATAGAAAAAGTAGGAGTTCTTTGATCATAGATGCTATTCTTTAAAGCTATGAGATCTTGAAACACATTATGAAAAGATATCTTAACTCTATTATCAAATCCAAGGCGTCAATGATGATAACTTAAAATACACATTCATTTCCTCTCTCCTAGAGGAATTTCAACCAGAGATTCAGTGCATGATTCAAGATAGCAGACGAGACATTAATCAAATCACCCTTGGTGAGATATAGCAATTCACTCTGACTGCCATTGAAAAATGTGTGAACAAGAGAAGCTTTTCAAGAAAGTAGCTCGTGGTGATTTGTTTCTCAAGAAAGCTTATGATAAGTCCTATCTTCAGATCAAATGCAAGGAGAAACACTGTACTTGCAAGCCACTCAAGAAGAAGCATTTTATGAAGCATTCTAAACATGCTCGACACAGGAGATGATTTTCTAAGAAGCTACGCTGGTTTCGATGAAAATCTAAGTACAGGCAAAAGTCAGACAGATGTTATATCTGTGGTAAGAAATGTCACTATGCTAAATAGTATCCAAAGCAACCAAAATGCACTATTGCTCTCCTTCAACAAATTAAAGAAAAGTATCCTCATTATTCTTCAGACCATGATCTTGAATCTCTCTTTTCTAAAGAAGAATATGTTACTCCAGACACTGCTTTTGCTATACCCTATTTTGAATCTAGCTCTAGCTTAGATTCTGAGGTAGAATTCTCTCCTGTATACACCATTCATACCTCTATCAAAACAGAACCTCCAGACATAGATTTTCCTAAATCACCAGAGTTTTTACTTTACCCTTGTTCTCCACTACCGCTCTCACCTGAATACATTCTAACAAATGTTTCCTACTGCTTTCCTCATATATCTTCTCCCTGTAAGATACCTACACTTGTTTCATCCTTTTTTAAGTCTCTTCCTCCACCAACTTCACCCTCTGCCAATACTGAAACTTCAACCTCCTCTAATGAAGAAGTTTGCTCTGTACAATCCTCATTTCCTACTCTATTGGTGACTGTTCAAATTCTACCTAATAAGTATGCACAGCCAATCTCGGTTATTGCATTTTTTTGATACTGGCTCTATCACAACCATGATGAATCCTGATCTCCTTCCAGAGTCATACTAGAAAGAACAAATCAAAATTTTCTCTGCTGCTAATAGCAGGCGATTTAGAACCACTCTCAACATAAAACAAAAGGTTGGCATACAGTTCTTTCATAATTGTACTGTATGGACTCATGTTATTGGTTCATATCTTTTTGGTAGAGACCTTGTTGGATTCGATGTTTACCATCAAGCCAAAGCTCTTTAGATCTTACCCACTGGACTTAAGTTTAAAAGGCAGTTAAAACCCTATAAAGATAGTCCAAACCTTTTTTTCTATAACGAAAGTTCCTCTATATTTTGCTCATATGAAGGAACTCTTTTCACCTTGTTGTGCAGATTCTCATTTCTCTTTCAGACATCCTTCACCTTTGTATAAAAACCCTTACTTTTTCATCTCCTTACCCTTTAAACATACCTTGCTTTAGCCAAAGCTGAGTGCAATGAACTTCTCAAATAAGGCCTTATTGAACCCACTACATCATAATGGGCTTGCCAAGCCTTTTATGTAGAAAAACATTCTGAAAAACTTCATGGGAAAAAGAGATTAGTAATAGATTAGAAACCCCTTAATCATTCCTCTCTGATGATAAATTTCTCACTCCAAATATTTCCTCCTTGATTACTCATTTACAGAATGCCAAATACTTTTCTAAATTTGACCTCAAATTTGACTTCTGGCAACTTGGTATTGATCCTGCTGATCGATACAAAACTACGTTGTGTATCCCTGATGCTTAGTATCAATGGATAGTCATGCCTTTCAAATTAAAGACTGCTCCTTCACTGTTTGAAAAGGCCATGATTCGTATCTTCTCTTCCTTGCTTGATTCTTGTATCATCTACATTGATGATATTCTCTTGTTCTCAACTTCTGCAAAAGCCCATGAACACTTACTCAAGAAATTTCACAGGATTTTTCTTTCTTATGGAATCATACTGTCAGAAAAGAAATCTTTCATTGGCCAGAAAGAGATAGATTTCTTGGGTGTGAAGTTTAAAGATGGTCAGTATGAACTTGGACCATACTTGGCAGATGAACTAGTTCATTTTGAAGACTCTAATCTGACATTAAAGCAGATCCAGCAATTCCTTGGCATTATCAATTACATTAGGGACTTCATCCCTAAGGCTGCTCAATACACTCAAGTTCTTTCTGCTCTTCTAAAAAAGGATCTTCCACCTTGGACAACTGCTTGCACAACAGCTATAAAAAGCTAAAAGAGTTAGCTCAGAAAGCTCCTCAATTAGCCATCCCTTCAGATGATGCTCAGCTGATTCTTCCAACAAATGCCAGTGATCTAGCATAGGGTGCTATTCTTCTATAGAGAAGAGATGATAAAGAGTCTCTTTGCAAGTTTGCTTCAGGATAATTTAAAGAGAGTGAACAACATTATCACTCTACCATGAAAGAAATTCTTGCAATCAAATTTGGTATCAGGAAATTTGCATTATTCCTTACCTCAAAACATTTCATAGTTTGGATAGATAACTCTACATTTCCAAGGATACTTGATTTCAAATATAAACACCTACCTAATAAGTAGTTGCTTCGATTAAAGGAATGGTTTACTAGTTATGATTTTACTGTTCAGCATATTTAAGGAAAGGTAAACCTCATTGCTGATTTCCTCTCTAGACTGTTAAAACCCTTACCTACAGTCTCTTCTTCACAATCCAAACCAGTCTAGTCTTATATTTTTATGGTCCAAACCACTACTTCCATAAATCGTCCCCAGCTACCTCTAGAACTTTCAAATGCTGAAGTAAATTCTTGGGTTTACAAAAAACTTATGATTTACTGTCGAAAGCTCTTAAAACCCACATAATATAATCTTGTTCTTCCCTAGATTATCTTTCCTTGAATTTTAAAAAGTTATCCTAGCACACCAAATGAGGTATGGTTGTTATGGTGTTTAACCACCCTTTATAAATAGCCTATTGAACTCCCACTCTTTGAAACCCTATGGTTTTTCCATGATAGCACCAACCAGCAATCTTTGCTATGGCAGTTCCTTACTTGGTTCTATACTCCTCAATAATGGATTCATTTTATGCTTCAATATATTAAAGAAGATGAATTATTCAAACATCCTGTTTAGTCTTTAGCTCATAGATATCATGTTGTATTCTTCTTTAATAAAAGATTTGAAGGAAGGTATGCAAGAAAAGGTAGGTATATTATAGAAAAATCAACCAACTTCTGGAAGATGTTTTCCAATCCCATATGTCAAGCATCCGAGGCCAATTCATTATTACTTTGGCGTACAACTAACATATTCAATGAATATCATAATATCAATTTTCTTATGGTTTGTTTATACAGGCCCTCCGTAGAAGCTAGTCCTTCTCACCACCCATCCTTGTCTGGCCCCTCATATACTCAATTGGATACTGCCACTCCATGTGATCCTCTGGATCCCATCTTCCAGGATTCTCAACCATTAGATTATACTTCTCCAAAAAATGATCTCTCAGACTACATTGATACTCCCTGTCTTTTTCGTAGGAGAAGCAAGTCTTATTTTGACAATGGGTCAGATGATCCAGACTATAAGACTCACCCATAAATCAGATTCTCCATGTCTCCCATTATCCAAAAGCAGATGTTATATACCTATCATCTTTTCAAAAGTTATTTGGCTTATTATTAAATTTGCTTTTATAAAAATGCTTTGTTAAAGTTGTTTGTCTTGACTTTGTTGTAAGTTATGAAAGTGGGATGCCTACTTATCTTTGTAATAATTGTCCACTATCTTAAAATGATAAGGCTTATCCTTATCCTCTTAGGTAGCAGGTTTCTATTAGCTTATTTAGATTGCTTAGATATGGGCATTGGTTTCCCATTGCCTATAAAATGAGCTCAGTTCTTTACTTGTAAGATCATTGAATTCTAAAATAAAAATTATTCCTTCTTTCATATAGCTTTCTTCTAAACCTTTCTCTTCTTCTTCTAAAAATAATCTCATTGTAAGGACTCTATCTAACTCATGATCCTTTGTATGCGATCTGTACCTCCTATACCTCTTTCTATTTCTCTAAGTTATGCCTGAAGCTTTCTGATTTCACGTTCTTTTTCAAAGAAAAGAGGAGACATAGGATTTATAGCCAGCAGAGTCTTTAAGTCAGTATCAAGCTAAGAAATCTAAGAGACTAACTTGGCATGAATCTATTGAACCTCTTTTTAAAAAGAAGAAAGCTGAGATTGCACGTGATCTGTCTTTATTAAAGCCTTGTCAAGCTTACCATCAATCTTTTTAAGATACTGATTTTGGACCATAGCATTTTGGGTCTGCCAGTTGAGCACTTCTTCTAAGGGAGAAAGTGGAGCCAAATTCCTTGAAGATAAGATTGTAGTAGATTTTGCAAAAGGAGTGGCCGATACCTTTGTTTGGGGATCTTGATTGGATCTGAGGGGTGGAAATTCATCTGGGGAAAGCATGCAAAATGATTTTACTTGTGGGGTTTGATTGATAGAAAAGCTTTTCCATGTCACAGGAACAAAACATCTATCGTGGAGGACACTGTAAATGTCCTGTTTCTTTGAGCACTTCAAAACATCTTTGCAAATATTCATCATTAGTCATAGGATTAACTTTTAGGAGGCCAATCCATGGACCATCATAATCTTAGTCATCATGATAAGATCTAGGTGAAGAAAGAGGTCTACAAGAGATAGTAGATCTTTTGTAAGGAGTTTAGATGTCAGTAACAGTAGCATGAGCTGTTGTTATCCAATCATCTTCATCGTGCCAGCAAAAGGATCAGTATCCCATAAAAAATGACCATTATCCTTGGCATAATAGATTTCCATCCCTATGTGGTCAAAGCCATAGATAGGAGCTTTCAAATAATGACGTTTGATAGGCTGAATCATAGAAATTGAATGTCGGGCTGGATTTCCTGGAAGGAAAATAGTTTTAACTGTTCCATCAGTCTGTCTGATGAACATGGGGTCTTGCCATTGAACAAGCTTAGATTGTTGATGAAGTTTCTTATAATCTGTAATCCAATGAGAAGGGATCAATTTTTCAAGATCTTTTTTAGGGATCTGTCAAGATGCTTGGACAATAGTGGGTGTAAGCCTACCATCAGAAAAGATATACAGAGCATCATCATTCTGAAGATCTGATGTCTATAAATTAATAGCATGATCTTGAAGATGATAAACAATCTGGTGATGAAGAGGTGCTGAAATAGAGTCAATAATCTGTTCTTCTCCTGTAATTTGGACTTGTACTTTGAGTGCCTGGCTCAAATAAGGATCTTCTAGAGACATATTTAAGTTTAGGAAAAAGGTAAGTACAATACTACCAACATTAAGAGTTATAGCAATAGTACCGACTACAGCATTTTCAAATTAAAGATACCGAGTATCTAGAAGAGATAAACGAGCAGTAACAGGAAGACCTTTTCTGCCATGATATGACAAAACAAGTTGAATAGCCTCAAAGTGAAGATGGGTATATTTTTATTTTTTCCATTGAGAGACAAAAGAAAGAGGAATCCAAGACTGACATATTGTTCAGCAATCGTGGAAGATAAAACATAGAGAAAGAGAGGAGGATTGTATATACTCTTTTATACGTATAGAGGGCTTAGAAATAATCTGTATCAATTTTTGGGAAAATGAGTCAGTTCTACTAAATACAGCATAAGGATTAATTATGGGTACAAGAGATCTTTCTATCTGAGCATTTTCGAGCAAATGGGTGATTTTTACAAGGTTGTCTATTTGTTTACCAAGCTGGGATTTGCAAGAAGAATGGATTTAGAGAGTGAAAGTTTGAATAGAAAGGTTATTCTGAATGGGTTCCATGGTAAAGAAGGTTTCTTCTTCTTCAAATAAACAAATTGTATGAACGTCTATCAGGCTTTAAGCTCTGATACCAAAGGATGAGAGCTGTCCATCCCATGGTTAAACCAATCTACTTAGAAGCTCAACCTACAGCCACAACAGCCTCTCCTGGGCTTCAACAGGTCATTCTGGTCTTTTGCTCTTCTGTAGATTAGCTTAAAGATATGAGGTACAGATCATATATGAAGGACCATGAGTCAGATAGAGTCCTTACAATGAGATTATTTTTAGAAGAAGAAGAGAAAGGTTTAGAAGAAAGCCATATGAAAGAAGGAATAATTTTTATTTCAGAATTCAATGATCTTACAAGTGAGGAGCTAAGCTCCTTTTATAGGCAAGGGGAAACCAATGCCCATATCTAAGCAATCTAAACAAGCTAATAGAAACCTGCCACCTAAAAGGATAAGGATAAGCCTTATCTCTTTAAGATAGTGGATAATTATTACAAAGATAAGTGGGCATCCCACTTTCATAACTTACAACAAAGTCAAGACAAATAACTTTAACAAAGCATTTTTACAAAAGCAACTTTAATAATAAGCTAAATAACTTTTAAAAAGATGATAGGTATATGACATCTGCTTTTGGATAATGGAAAACATGGAGAATCTGCTTTATGGGTGAGTCTTACAGTCTGGATCATCTGAATCATCTGACCCAGTGTCAAAATCAGACTTGCTTCTCCTTCTATAAAAAAGACAGGGAGTATCAATGTAGTCTGAGAGATCATCTTTTGGAGGAATATCATCTAATGGTTGAGAATCCTGGAAGATAGGATCCAGAGGATCACATGGAGTAGCAGTATCCAATTAAGTGTATGAGGGGCCAGACAAGGATGGGTGGTGAGAAGGATCAACTTCTGCGGAGGGCTGTATAAACAAACCATAGGAAAATCGATATTATGAGATTCATTGAATATATTAGTTGTACGCCAAAGTAAGAATGAATCGACCTCGGATGCTTGGCACATAGGATTGGAACACGTCTTCCAGAAGTTGGTTGATTTTTCTATAATATACCTGCCTTCTCCTGCATACCTTCCTTCAAATCTTTTATTAAAGAAGAATACAGCATGATATCTATGAGCCAAAGACTGAATAGGATGTTTGATTAATTCATCTTCTTCAATATATTGAAGCATCAAATGAATCCATTGCTGAGGAGTATAGAACCAAGTAAGGAACTGTCATGGCAAAGATTATTGGTTGGTGCTATCATGGAAAAACCATAAGGTTTTAAAGAGTTGGAGTTCAATAGGTTATTTATAAAGGGTGGTTAAACACTATAACAACCATAACTCATCTGGTGTGTTGGGATAACTTTTCAAAATTCAAGGAAAGATAATCCAGGGAAAAACATGATTATATTCTCTGGGTTTTAAGAGTTTTTGATAGTAAACCATAAGTTTTCTATAAACCTAAGAATTTACTTCAGCATTTGAAAGTTCTAAAGGTAGCTGGGGATGATTTATGAAAGTAGTGGTTTGGACCAGAAAAATATGAGACTGGACTGGTTTGGATTGTGAAGAAGAGACTGTAGGTAAGGGTTTTAACAGTCTAGAGAGGAAGTCAAGAATGAGGTTTACCTTTCCTTGAATATGCTGAACAGTAAAATCATAACAAGTAAACCATTCCTTTAATCGAAGCAACTGCTTATCAAGTAGGTGTTTACCTTTGAAATCAAGTATCCTTGGAAATACAGAGTTATCCATCTGAACTATGAAATGTTTTGAGGCAAGGAAGAACTCAAATTTCTTGATACCAAATTTGACTACAATAATTTCTTTAATGGTAGAGTGATAGTGTTGTTCACTCTCTTTAAATTATCCTGAAGCAAACTTGTAAAGAGACTCTTTGTCATCTCTTCTCTGTAGAAGAACAACACCCTATACCAGATCACTGGCATCTGTTTAAAGAATCAGCTGAGCATCATGTGAAGAGATGGCTAATGGAGGAGCTTTCTGAGCTAACTCTTTTAGTTTTTTACAGCTGTTGTGCAAGCAGTTGTCCAAGGTGGAAGATCCTTTTTTAGAAGAGCAGAAAGAACTTGAGTGTATTGAGCAGCCTTAAGGATGAAGTCCCTAATGTAATTGATAGTGCCGAAGAATTGTTGGATCTGCTTTAATATCAGATTGGAGTCTTCAAAATGAACTAGTTCATTTGCCAAGTATGATCCAAGTTCATACTGACCATCTTTAAACTTCATACCAAAGAAATATATCTATTTTTGGCGAATGAAATATATCTTTTCTGACAACATGATTCCATAGGAAAGAACAATCCTGTGGAATTTCTTGAGTATGTGTTCATGGGCTTTTGCAAAAGTTGAGAACAAGAGAGTATCATCAATGTAGATGATACAAGAACCAAGCAAAGAAGAGAAGATATGGATCATGGCCTTTTTGAAACAATGAAGGAGCAATCTTTAATCTGAAAGGCATGATTGTCCATTGATACTGAGCATCAGGGATATAAAACGCAGTTTTGTATCGATCAGCAAGATCAAAACCAAGTTACCAGAAGCTAGATTTGATGTCACGTATTCTGACTGTGTAACATGCTCTCGTAGAATGGTTACTAATTTTCCATCAAGAAAATCAATAATCATCCTACAAGGGATTCCATACATTCATAAATAGTGCAGAAATTTTTTTTTCTTTTTATATATATGTCTAATTCATTTTAACGGTCCCTGATTCATCATACATACATTGTTTAGTTCATACCATTTTTAGTATCATAGTTGTACACACGTTATTACATGTTTATAATATATCAAAGTTCAAGATACTGCCAAAGTGCTTATCTAAAATATTGCACGCTTAATACTTATAAGAAGTCCATAATATCTTGATTACCAATTAGATTGATTTGTCCTGTTGCTGCTTCAATGTTTCTCTTCTGTGGCTTTTTTTGGTTCTGCATTTATCAATTAACAAATGCTGAATATAAAACTTAGTGATGCTAGTTATAACATGTAATACAATTAATCATATAATTCAAATAATCATAGCATTTAAAGATCCATAGCATTAATAATTCATGATGCATTGATGTCAATTTGATCATCACATCATTTAGTTCAAGCAGTATGATCATTTCTTTTGGATTTCATGTCATATATATATATATGAATCATCAAGCATGACTATCTTGAATTATGATGAATTTCCAATCATATTAAACATTCGTATGAAGATGACTTATCATTTATTTATGTCATGTATCATAACATATTGTCATATGCTAAGCTTTATGAATAGTGCATATTAATGAGAATGCATTCATGCTATGCATTCTCCCTCTTATTCTTTAATTCATCATTTTATCCATATGCGCATTTTCTGGGCTTTCATTATATCATCACTGTGATTCAATATATATAAGCTCATTTATCAACTTGCATTTCAATTTCTATTCTTTTTCATTTCATGATATCCATTCATTTAATTCCCATATGAATTTATATCACTATGCCTAGTATAATCATTTAGTCTTTTTCATATATCATATTCCATTCTTTTCTCCTTATTCCACCATGTCATGATATGTCATGATTCATGTTAAATGCTTGTATTCATGACAGGTATAATGCATAATTAAAATTATCATATAAAAATGATGCAATGTTATTGCATTACCAAACCTTGCCCCATTGACCATTTAATGATCGGGGACTTCAAACATACTAGCACAAACCTGGTAAGTCCTTTCCCTTGTTTATATCCTTTGATGGTTCGTGAATATTTCCCACAGATTTACCTATTTCAAAATCAATATTAATTTTTTTTATTAGAATTTCATTCATCCTTTAACAATCTTATATTCATGTACCATTGAATAATTAAATTCCATTTCTAACTTATTTTCTTTAATTTATGGCTTTATATTTACCTTTGCAGTAATTTATTTCATTAGAAGCCCTTCTATCTTTTAATACTATTTGATCATCATTT
>CANYBF010485745.1:0-14019 GCA_948192965.1 Dalechampia spathulata
GTGCTTTTAGGGTTTAAGGAAGGAGCTCTGATAGGGTTAAAGGACGTTCGTGTTTTAGGTTTTAAAGAAAAACGAACGATGAAACGTATAAAAGAACTCAACAGTGCCTCAAAAGTCAAAGTAGTGACGTGAAACTCACTGTCACAACTCGTGACACTCTGTCACGACTCGTGACAGTGCTGTCACTACTCGTGACACTCTAAATTCCTTCAAAAATCAAGCCAAAACTCACTGTAACGACTCGTGACACCCTTCACGAGTCGTGCTCAACCGAAAATCCCATCTATCAAAGGCAAAAGCTACTGTAACGAGTCGTGATGACCCTGCACGAGTCGTTACAGCAACTTTCCACCAAGCACACTCACCAAACCTTCTGTAACGAGTCGTGATGCCACTTTCACGAGTCGTTACAGACACTTTCCATGCACAATCTTGCCTAAGTCACACGAAACCTAACACAACATTCATACCATTCTCAAACACACTTCCAATCACAATCCGAACCATAAATACTTGTCGTCCCTCATCCCACAGAGAAGGCACGCTTCCCGATAAGGCGACGACACACAGTCAATTACATACGCACAGAAGTATACAACCATCAATGCATACATTCATTCGAATACATCGCATATCTCATTCATGCACATACGCAAGCCATCAGTAAACATACATACACGTACACATGCACATACATTCCTAGATACGTATCTACGTATAACTCCTAGGGTCTCTAATATGGGTGTAACATCCATGAAGTCTATGCCCCATACATCAAACAGCTCGACTTCTAAGATCCCTTTCAAAGGCATTTCATTTCTTCATCCCAAGCCCCCACTTCGCTGACACTTATCACAAGATTTTGCAAAGTAGTGAGCGTCTCTAAAAAGGGTGGGCCAATAGAATCCGCTCTGAAGTACCTTGGCTACTGTTTTCTGTCCTCCCATGTGCCCGCCATATGGAGAAGAATAGCAAGCTATCAGAATACTGTTGAACTCGTCATCTGGCACATATCGACGGATCAATCCATCTGTACATTCCTTGAATAAAAACGGCTCATCCCAGCAATAACTCTTTACAGTATGTAAGAACCATTTCCTCTGTTGCCAACTGTAATCTGGTGGAAGAATATTGTAAACCAGATAATTCACAATATCTATGAACCACGGCACTGAATCATCCGCAACACACAAGCTCTCATCCAGGAAATCTTCTCTAATTGGTGGCACTGCATCATCGGAACTATCCTCCCCTATTCTGAATCGGGAGAGATGGTCCGCCACTTTGTTTTCTGTCCCTCTTCTGTCTCTGATCTCAACATTGAACTCCTGTAAGAGGAGTACCCATCGGATCAACCTTGGTTTGGCATCCTTTTTTTTGATGATGTATCTGACTGTTGAGTGGTCTGTATAAACTACTGCCTTCAAACTCATTAAATATGATCTGAATTTGTCCAAGGCGAACATAACTGCTAGGAATTCCTTCTCTGTAGTAGTGTAGTTCACTTGTGCATCATCCAGAGTTCTACTGGCATAATATATAACCCAAAACTCCTTCTCCCATTTCTGACTCAGAATGGCTCCCAGAGCATAATCGCTAGCATCACACATCACTTCAAACGGAAGATTCCAATCCGGGGGTTGAACAATCGGAGCAGAAATTAAAGCTATTTTTAATCTGTTAAATGCACTCAAACAATCATCAGTAAAAATAAATGGAACATCTTTGGACAAGAGGTGGGTGAGAGGCCTTGCTATTTTTGAAAAATCTCTAATGAACCACCTGTAAAAACCCGTATGCCCTAAAAAACTCCTAATATCCTTAACAGATGCGAGCGGCGGTAGCCTCTCAATCACAGTAATTTTGGCTTTATCAACCTCTATTCCCCGAGTCGAAACTCGGTGTCCCAAGATAATTCCTTCCTGGACCATAAAATGACACTTCTCCCAATTTAAAACAATATTAGACTCTTCACAACATTTAAGCACCTTTCGCAAGTTATTCAGACATTCATCAAAAGTACCACCATACATAGTGAAATCATCATAAAAATTTCCATGATATGTTCAATGTAATCAGAAAAAATGGACATCATGCAACGTTGAAATGTAGTTGGTGCATTGCACAAACCAAATGGCATGCGCTGATAGGCAAACGTTCCATAGGGATATGTAAATGTGATCTTTTCCTGATCATTGGGGTGAATTGAGATCTAGAAAAATCATGAGTATCCATCTAAGCAACATATGTAAGGATGTTTAGCTAACCTCTCTAACATTTGATCAATAAAGGGCAATGGAAAATGATCTTTCCTAGTAGCTTTGTTTAACTTCCTATAATCTATGCACATCCGCCAACCCGTGACGATTCTAGTTTGAATCAACTCATCGTTATCATTTTTGACAATGGTTACCTCTCCCTTCTTAGGAACTACGTGAACAGGACTAACCCACTCACTGTCTGAAATCGAATAAATGACACCAGCATCAAGTAACTTTGCAATCTCTTTCCTAACTACTTCTTTCATATTAGGATTTAAACGTCATTGGCATTCAATGGTAGGTTTACATTCATCTTCAAGAATAATGTGATGCATGCATAATGATGGATGTATGCCTTTCAAATCATGCACAGAATAACCTATAGCTTTTCTAAATTGTCTAAGTACACTCAACAACCTAGATTCCTTTTCAGAGTTTAACCCATCATCAATAATTACAGGAAAAGTAGATTTAGGTCCAAGAAATGCATACCTCAGATTGTTTGGAAGCTCCTTAAGTTCCACTTCTGGTGCGCCTATCTCTTTCTCGTCACAGCTCTCTAATGCTTCTATCTTCACTGGTTTCCTCAGATTGAATTTTGGTGTTGAGTCCAGCATGTCCAAACATGCCACCACTTCTTCTGACAAATTTTCTTCCTTGACCTCTCCAAGTAAGCAGACCTCCAAAAGATCATCATGGCAGCCCAAATTTTCCATCATAGCTCCATTTACTAATTAATCCACCACATCAATACAGAGGCACGTTCCTTCCTCTTTCACTGGTTTCTGCATCAGGTCTGACAGTTTGAAGGAAACCTCCTCTTCACCTACTGTCAATGAAAGAGCTCCATTCTTTACATCTATGACTGCCCCAGCTGTTGCCAAAAATAGTTTGCCTAAAATGATTGGGATCTTTGCGTCCTCCTCCATGTCGAGAATCACAAAATCAACCGGGATTGCAAATGTCCCAACCATTACCGGTACATTCTCCAAAATCCCCAAAGGGTATTTTACTGACCGGTCCACCAGTTGTAAAGTCATCCTCGTCGGAACCATATCACCCATATTTAGTCTCCTCAAGATTGTATAGGGCATCACACTGACACTTGCCCCTAAATCACAGAGCGCCTTCTCGATAGCAACCTCCCTTATTTTACACAGAATAGAAAAACTTCCCGGATCTTTTAACTTTGGAGGAAGTGCTTTATTCAAGATAACTGCACTGCACTCTTCTATAAGGGCTACTGTCTCTTCCTCTGTAATCTCCATCTTTTTACTGACGATCTCTTTCAGGAACTTTGCGTAGGCTAACATCCCCCTCAATACCTCTATCAATGGGAGATTGATCTGGACTTTCTGGATTACCTCCAAAAACTTGGCATATTGTTTTTCCAGATTTGCCTTTGCATGTCTCTGTGGAAACGACATTGGCAGTACATACGGTTTACTCAAAGGCCTTGGAGCCTCATCCTTCTCTTTACCCTTGCCCGACAGTGTTTGAACTTCAACTTCGCCCTTGATAACCTCTCTCGGTTCAACAACCACTGGTCTACTCTCTTCCCAAACTTCCACATCCACTAACCCATCAAAAGTCCCTCCGACTGTATCCTGCTCAACCTAAACATTGAGTGCATTACAGTGCTCCCTTGGATTCTCTGGCTGTGCTGGTAGCTTCCCTAAGGCCTTGGAGGAGCTAGCTTATTGGGCAATCTGATTTTCCAGCATTTTGTTATGAGTGGCTAGCTGCTCCACCCTAGAGGATAGGTTTCTGATGTTGTCATCCTGCGCCTTCTAATTCTGCAAGATAGTCTCCATCATTACCTCCAAGTTGGATTTCTGTGGTTGCTGTGGTTGTGGATTGTTCCTCGGTTGATAAATATGTGATTACCTCATCTGTGAAGGCATATAAGGCTATTGCTGCCCTGACTGTTGCTGCTGATTTTAAGATCCCTGATCTCTCTAAGAACAATTCGGATGATTCCTCCATCCTGGATTATAAGAATTGGAGAATGGGTTCCCCTGCTGGTTCTGATTACCCTGTCTCTGATGCTGCTGACCAACAAAATTAACTTGCTCTGTCTCTTGCCCCTGTCTTGTGAAAGAACAATCCCTTGCATGAAACACTCCACAGGCTTCACAATTAATCGGGCTTGGCATCTGACTCGAACTAACACTGTTCACCACCAACTTATCCAGCTTACTAACAAGAGCATTAAATTGGCATTCAGCATAATCCATGCTCCCTTTCTGGATCCTGCTGTTTCATTGTTCCACTGGTAAGAATTTACAGACATCTCCTCAAGCAATGCTTTAGAGTCTGCTAAAGTATGCCCCATGAAAGATCCTCTAGCTGCTGCATCTATAATGCTTTTCATATTAGGGTGGAGACCATTGTAGAATATCTGGATCAACATCCATTCTGGCACCCCATGATGTGGACACTGTCGTTGTAAGTCCTTGAATCTCTCATTAGCTTTGTGAAGTGACTCACTCTCATGCTGAGAGAATATCAAAATCTCATTCCACAGTTTGGTTGTCTTAGCAGGTGGGAAATACTTAGTTAGAAAAGCCTGCGCCAATTGAGTCCAGTTGGTGAAAGTATTAGGTGGCTTTGAATGCAGCCATGACTTTTCCTTGTCCTTAAGTGAAAAAGGAAAATGCCTAAGTCTGATTGCTTCTTTCGACACCCCATTAATCTTGAAGGTGTCACAAACCTCCAGAAATGTAGCTAGATGCTCGTTGGGATCCTCCGATGGAAAACTATGAAATGGAGAATTCTGCACCATCTGAATCAAGTTAGGTTTCAACTCAAAATTATTACTATTACTGACGGTCTAGCAATACTCGGTTGAACCCCTTCTGGATTCGGCAGAACATAATCCATCAATGGCTTGTTGGCTTCCATTTCAAATCCTTCTTCTGTTGCTTCTTTAAGTGCTCTGAGTCTTGCATGAAAAGTTCTTTCTATTTCTGGATTAATGTCTATTCGTATGTTTTCCAGGTTGTCCTTCATATGAATGTAAATAGTACCTGACAATAGAAAGAAAGAATAAAATTAGTATCAATTCATTAAAACCAAAAACTAAGTCCTAAATTAATCAACTATTCTCAAATTACTAATATTGACTAACTAACATCAATTCCCGGCAATGGCGCCAAAAACTTATTGGCGTATAAATAGTATAAACTTCACATGCACATAATTCAACAAGCTTTAAATTTATAATCCTTAATAAAGTAATTATGCCTCCGCAAGAATACGGGTCGCAACTGCAGTATAAAGGTGTCGTTCACTGGGATTGATGGTAATCAAGTACTAGACATCGATTTCACTAATTATCTAGGCAATAACAAACATTAATCATTTTTCAAATATATTAAACTAACATAATATTAATGGCAAAGGAATATTTTACATATGGTACAATTATTCTCAGG
The DNA here is from genome assembly GCA_948192965.1 of Dalechampia spathulata. Taxonomy (NCBI): domain Eukaryota; kingdom Viridiplantae; phylum Streptophyta; class Magnoliopsida; order Malpighiales; family Euphorbiaceae; genus Dalechampia; species Dalechampia spathulata. Next base: position 5,699 of record CANYBF010485745.1, read on the forward strand.
GTTGAATATATGAAACTAATCAAGATACTTCATTAATTATATCAATTTAAATCTTAAAGCAATGCTTAAGTGTAATAACTTTCTTCCCAGAAACTCATTACTTATTAAAGATAGACCTACAGACTACTTTCGTGACCATAAAGTCTATTTCAATGATGAATTCAAAACCGCATTTAGCTTCCCAATACAATAATTCCTACATCTAGGTAATTAAGGATTAGGTGTCCCCATATATGTTCAGTCATTTTAGTTCTTCTTTCAAAGCAATTAAAACAACTAAGTAATATTCAATTAAAAAGTTTGGCCATCATCTCATTAACAGAATACATATTAAGAACGTAATAACCATATGGAAACATGAAGATAAACTGATTCATTAAATAAAATAGAGAAATAGTATCATATCATCCAACCCTAATTCTCAATTAAGTCATAAAGTAAAAGTACTGAAGTAAAAGAACAGACAACATTGAAAACATCACAACAATTGTTCAATTCAAAAAGTAATAACAGGAAAGAAAGAAAGAAGATAGCACTAATATGAGAACTAGAGAAATAGACTCTTCAGCTGCTCCCAGCTTCAGACCTTCCAACTTGCCCAATCCGGATTCCTAGCACGCTTCTTCAATTCCTTGATAGCTTGCCTACTGTAAAATCAAGATCAATAGAAACCAGTTAGCAAGGTATTTCCTTTCTCTCATTTTTCCCCTAAAACCCTAATTTCCTCTCCAATATGTCTGATACCCTTTCCAACTCTCAACCCCACGTTTAATCCACCCCAAAAATCGTCCCAAACGATCCCTACCTTCAATCTTTCATCCAATGGCTCAAAATAAAAGATGTAAATTAGGGTCAAAATGATATACACGAGTCGTGTATGAGCTTACACGACTCGTGTAATCTTCGAAATAGATGAGAATGCAACTGTGGGAATGAGACGAGCCATACACGAGTCGTGTGTTTGCTTACGCGACTTGTGTAAGCTTTGTAGGAGAATGAGGTGCAACAAATTAAAGAAAATGCAAAAGGGAGAGCTAGATGGGCGAGTCATACACGACTCGTGTATGACTCTCCACGAGTCGTGTATGACTCGGGGATGAAAGAAACACGAGGGATAAAGGAAGCCGAGACCTCACGACTCGTGTAGGTCCTTACACGAGTCGTGTAAGACTCGTGAGGCATACTAAAAATTCCTATCTAATTGAACCTAAGGAAAAATACCCAACTAGTACTTAAACTAATGATTAAGTGATAAATGAGGACCTAAATCAACTAAATAGATGCACATTAATCTATCATCTTAAGGTGGTTTCCTAATTATGTAAAGTATCTATGAAAAATTAAGTAAAACCATGACAAAATGAATGGCACAACTTCTAATATGCAAATTCATGAATGAAATGTAAACAAGATAAAGATATATGCAGAACATCATAAAATACGTCATAAGCTTACTAGAAATGCATGAAAACATGATAAAATAGAAATCACTCTAAAACTGATATTTTGCTTCTCTGATGATCGGACTATTCTACTGAGAAAACCAAAATTATTGATCCTCATAGGAAACTCCATTGGTAATTCTTAAAATTAATTGACTTGTTGCATCTAATGCTCACCACTTTCCCAGATTATGAAAACAGATTGATGCACGTATGACGATAAAAGTATTTATTATGAAATGTAAAATATGACAAAATTCTTCACCAACAAATAAATTAGTTCTTTGACTTTGCAAATTTTGAAAACAACGTTAATAATATAAACTGCCTAACAAAAAAAACTTATAATCCAACCAAAAATTATAAATTTATTAATAATATTGTAATATATTATTAATAATAATTACAATAATTATATATCAACCAATACAATCATAATAATTAACACCAATATTTAGTAAAAAGATACATATTATAATCCGAGCATCACGTTTTAATTTTTATTTGATTGATCAAATTCTTATAAATTTTTTTCTAAGAAGTTATTCAATAAAATTTATTAAAAAAAAGCGTAATATCAATTAACTCTAAATTGATATAAAATTCAAATTAGAATAAAACAACAAAGCTATTCGTTTTCGTATATTATCATTATAACAAGAAAATAGAGTTAGAGCAATTCCATGTTGTTCTCCTTTTCCAGGAAACGATGGAGCAATTTCTTGGTAATGAGAGAAGAGTGATAAAAGATTGTTCTGTGGGTTAAAATTCTGAAGGATTCCATACAAGCTCGACTTTCACTAATACCATTCCATCCGATTGTTGTGGACCATAAACACAAAATTAGTCAAGTCTTCACTAATAAAATATCCACATAAAAACAATGAAAAATTCAATTTCTAATTTATTATATAAAATTATGAATTTTATATTATAATATATTATTTTTATTACATATTAGATATATATTATTTTTATATTAATTATTATATAATTATTATTAATTATTATTATATTAATAATAACTAATACATGTATAGTATTTAATCAAAACTAATATATATCATTTTATTATTGATAAATACATCATTTTCTAAGATAAATTAAATCTTTACAAATTAATAACCTTTCATTTTTTTTTATCCTATTAAAATTTTGGCTTAAAGAAATGTTTAATTTCACAATAAACATTTAAACTCAAAAGTTAAATCAGATTTTGCTAATTTAATAATCTGAATTGAAAATTTATTAAACTTTTACTTTTATTTTTAGATGAAAAATAAACTTTAATTTAATTTTCATTTCATTTAATATGAATTTTATTTTGAAAATGTTATTAGTCAGATACTCAAATCAACAAAATTATAACTTAATAATATAAGTAATGAAATGAAAATCGAACTTTAAATGCTAAAAGGAATAATTTAAAGTTGGGTGTTCCTTTTAGAATAAAATCATATTGTAAGCAAACCTTCATGTTGTTATTCCATAATATAAGACTAAAATCAATAGGAAACGAAATACTTAATACTTTATTGTTCTTTGAAGTGGTAATGTCAATTACCAGTTTTTATATATTCACCATTATATTTCTTTATTACAATCACATTAAACTTATTTTATTAATAATTAATTAATTAATTTTTAATAGAATCACAAAAATAAAATTATATAACATTAAAATTAAATCATATTAATTGAAATATAAATTTTATAATTAGATATAAAAATATAAAAATTTAGAATAATAATTTAAATATCATAATCTATGAACTAAACATCAATTGAAATATTAAAATTCAAATCCAAGATTCAACATCAACATTTAATAAAAAATTAATTTTAATTAATTTTTATATAATTTAAAATAATATATTAATTACATTACATTTTATTTATAATTATCATCCAAATATTATAATAAAATAATAGTTACATTATATCTTTAATTATATTATATGATTAATTATATTACGTCCCAGTGCATCTAACCAACCTTAACATTTACAAATCAATTAATTCTTGCATAATTAATTTATAAATACTTCAATTTTTGGAAAAGGATCTTCAAATGTTATATGTATTTTAATTTATTCAAAGAAAATATTAAAATTATACATAAGTTTTCTTTCTTTTTACAAATTAATCAATTCATTACAGGCCAATTCCTTTCCCCCTTTGCCGGGGAAAGATGGATCACTTTTCTTGGTGAAGAGGGAAGACTGATAAAAGAACGCGTTGACGTGGCGGTCAACCACTGCCTCCACTATTGCGGGCCTTAAAGTCTTTGCGAAGAAAATTTGTACACTTGAAAACCATGATGAAGTTTCCTTTGAAAGGCAACAATACTATAATAATGATTTTTTTTAATCTTTTATGTCATATTATATTTTAATTATATTAAACATATGAAGGATATCATAAATATATATGTTTGCATCTCTTTCTTAAACAATATATAAAAATAGTTAATACAGAAAAAAAGTTCTATTTCAATTAATTAATACAAATATTAATCACTATAATAATTTAATTAAATTAATAAACTAATGCATAGGTATAGCTGCATATAATTAAATCAATACAAATATTAATCACTATAATAATTTGATCATCACATTTTATATATTATTATTATTCTCATATATATATAAATCATATAACATAAAATAAAATTAATCTTAAATATTATTCTACTTATATTAGTTATCTTTTTATAATAACATAAATCAATTAATAGTTATCAATTATTATTTAAAAGCAATAGGTTAGGATCTATTAACGATCAATAAAGTTCAATAATTAAATAATTAAATTAAATGATGAAATTTATTTAGGTTTATATACATTATATTATATTTTATCGTATAAGTTATTAATTATCATAAAAATATGTCATATATCATAAAATACATTAAAATTGTATAGTATTTAAATAAGTTGAAAAATTTATATATTAAATTAAATAATTTTTAAAATATGATAAAATTAAAAAATGAATATAATTAAAACTACATAAAAATTTACCCTTGCAATTATCGGGAAAATTTTCTAACTTGGCTTATAAGATTTGCATGGAAAATATAGTTGATATTTTTAAAAAAAGATAAAGAGGAATATATGCTTATCATAGAATTTAATATAATATTATGAAAATAATAATGATTGATGTGCCTACCATACCACTCAAATAATACATAAAACTTATATAATAAAATTTTTCATATCCAATCATACCACCGAGGAATTCACATTCATCGAAAAATATAATTTATTCTTTTGATTATTAATCTGTATATAATTTGACTTAATTTTAACATAATATTAAATAATTATGCATGTAATTTAATTGTAAATTTTTTAAAATTATTATTCATTATTTTTAGATTGTTATTAAAAATTAATTTTTAAAATTAAAATAAATTAAGAAAGTGTAATTTAAATTAAATTAATGGTTCACAAGTTAAGAATAGTAATCAAAAGGAATAAAAAATAGTTAAACAATAATTAAAAAAAACAAATAGACTTAATAATATCTAATAAATATATTATATAAATTAATAGTTAATAAAGCTCATAAAATAATCATACAAAAATATTAATATTTTTTCATTAGAAAGTAAATTTTTAAAAGGAATAAAGAATTATATAAAAATGATGATTTCAATGGTAAGAATTAAAAAGAATTATTGAGAAAATACATAAATTTATTTATAAATTTTATATATCTTTGTGAACAATAATCATTTTTGATAAATTCATAAGACATATATCTAATGTATATCATTCCCATTAAATTTGAAATAACATAATATTCTTAGCCACCATTAATTCAAACCCATCTTCAAATTTCATTTCTTTCTAAATTAACATTTTTTATTTTTTTTTATAGTCATCAAATTTTCTTGCAACATGGTTAGAAATTTACTTCAGAATTTTGAAGAAACTTCAATTTAAAAAGCAAATTATTGGTCCACAAAATTTCTATATTTATATTTATAGATGTATACACTTCAAAATATACATATTTAATAAAATATACTTATTTTAAAATCTTATAAATCAAACCAATTTTAATATCAAAATTATTAAAAATTCAAAAATGATACTCATGACTATAAAAGAACATACTGAAAACAACATAAAGTAACAGTTATACTTAATTGATTCAATTTAAAGGCAGCCTAATAATTTAAACTGTAAAATAAAATAATTTTATATCGAGTAAATTCATATAAAATTATAAATAATAATATTATGATATATATTAATTTTTACGATTAGATTGATTAATGTATTATTAATGATAATTAAAATGACAACTTACCAATCATGATAATCATAACATTTAATACAAATTAATACATATCATAATATTATTAACTAATTTTATAATCATATATAAATTTAATTTATATAAAAATTTCTCTATTTGGATTCTGAAAAATGAGAATAAAATGCAAACAAGTTGATTATCTAAACGTAAATATTAAGCTAGATGGCACCCTAAAAAAAGATATAAAATCATATTCTTTTTATGTTATATTAAAAAAGAACATATAAGTTAATTATTTTATGATTAAAATAATTATTTCCAAGAAATAAGCTATTGACATTGTAATGCATCAATTTATTATAAATAAAATTTTTTAAAAAATATTATCAAATCTTTGTGATAATAGTTCTATATGTTTTTGTTTAGAAAATGCTAAAAATATCAAAAGTATGAAAAAATTTAGAGTAAATATCAAAAATTCTCTAAAAAAACAGATATTTGAATGAAGAGAGCAACTAGTGGTCTCATAGGAAACTCCATAAATAATTCCTCCAATTGACTGACTTCTTATTTTGTACATCAATCTATAAAGTGAAGTGGATGAAATGTATTAACTCATGCCTACTTTAATTAACTAAAAAAATCAACACACTTCTTTATACATTTAATTTATTTTAGTTTAGAATAATTACAAAATAATATATTTTATTTTGTATTTTTTAATAAGGTCCAATGATTTTTAAATTTTTTATAAAAATAATAAATTTAAAATAGAAATGAAATAAATTAATTTACAAATTAAATACAAGATTATAAAAATTCTCAGTCTTCATGACGACTTTGACTTGTTGCATCATATGGTCCACAGTGGAGCTGGTTTATAGATGATATTAAGTCTAAGTCTAGTAAACATTTCTTTTTCTGCTATTTACTGTTCTCCATTTTTTAGTTAAAATATTTTATTAAAAATATATATATTTCATGAAATATTTTATTTGATTTGTAAATTTGAGGATAAAATATATGTATTTCATAAAATATCACATGATCCAAATATTTATATATTCATAAAATCTTAATATGAAAATATGAAATAGGGAATTAAACAATAAATTAATTTTATTAATATGAAGAGGGATTACAATTTTTAAATGGTAAAAATTTTCACTATTTGATTTGAATCTCAGAAAAGAGAACTTGAAGAAAATAATTTAATGACTTTTGAGGCTTAATTTTCTACATTTTTTAATACTTCATTAAAACTAACATGTGTTAAAATTTACTTTAATTTTTTTTATGATATGAGAAGAAATTTGATAAAATTGAATTTCTATTTTTATTACTTTAAATGAATGATTTCTACTTGATTATATTAAGATCATTATCATTTTATTTATTATTATTTTAAAAGCATTTATTTGATTGATCATTAAAATAATTTAATTTTAGATAATAAATCAAATAATTTAGTTGATTAAAATCTATTTCTTTTATTAGATTAAGATAATCATGTAATCTAATTATTTTATAGATCAAAAATATTTATTTAATTAATCTATAAAAATTATTTCATTTATTAGAATAAAATAACTATTTAATCTAATAATATTACATATCAAAAATATATTCTATTCTATTGATTTTATAAATTTATTTAAAATTTAGGTATATATAGTTTTATTTTTATGAGATTTAAAATATCACCCAAACTATAATATTTTAAAATATACCATTTTTAATATTTATAATATTTAATATCTATATATTTTATATTATATTTATCTTATTAAATTTATAAATATTTTAAATCAAACGATAAATTTTGAAATATATATATTTATTAAATATATAAATTTAATAATATATATATATATATATATATATATATATATATATATATATGTATTAAATCTTATAAACTTAACAAAATCTAAATATGTTTGAGAATTTCATTTTGGTTGCAAGGCAATACCTTTATACCAAACAAATACTCACCATTTAGCCAAACTTTAGAAAATTCATGCATGATTTTCCCTTTCTCTTATTCGTACACATCAATATTCGTATATTATGTATAATTGTACAACACATTGTACACCTCATAATAAATAAAAACTTAAACATTTCAAACATACATCAATAACTTTAGAAACATCTCAGACTAATAAAATTGAATAATCTCACACTACATTTCTCATTACCTTTTCATAAATTTATGTTGATTCAAACTTCTCCTTTACCTTTTCATCTAGTGAGAGAAGTGGTTTAGGAGGCATTTCTAGGTTTTCAACTTTTCCTTCTAACATTTCAATCACTTTATGCATCGTTGGATGACAAACTGGTTGCAATTGCATGCACCATAATCCCACCACAATCATCTTTTTTATTATATTACTTTGCTCGTCAGATGCAGCTCCTAAATCCATATCACTTCCACTTTTAACTTGTTCATATGCCCAAGCAGGAAAATATATTTGACTAGAATGCTCAGCATATGCATTTAAGCTCTTTCTCCTTCCAACCATTTCCATTAATAAAACACCATAGCTATATACATCAGCTTTATGTGATATGCCTCCGATATTTCTATAGAATAATTCTGG